>CACVBM020001300.1:20421-75000 GCA_902728155.2 Microthlaspi erraticum
GTACGTCTTTGAAAGGGATCGTGGTGAGGACTCGGACATGTTTAACGAATTGGTTTGGTAAGTAAAAGAGGTTTACCACGCCGGAGACAGTAAAACTGTCGACTTGGATTTGGTTCTCACGTAGCGGCTTCAAACATTCATGAAGCTTTTTGAGTGTATCAGCCTCCGTTTCCACCAAACCAAGCACACCTCCTAAAGTGACTTGTTTCACGATTTGTTGAGCATCATGACTAGAACAAGAATCCATGTGACTAGATAGATTGAAAGAAATAAATCAACGAGAGGGAGTGAATGATTTTGCTTTGTGTGGAGATAAGTAAAGTGACAAACACTATTATTTATACCAATAAAACTTGTTCTTGGAAAAGACTACATTGTTTTCGATATTGTGATAATCAATTAAAAACAAAGAAGAGAACTTTATCACAGTTACCAAGTCGTAACTGATTGGTTTGTAGATTGTAGAGCCGCACGGTATTAATTCGAGTCTTTAAGCACGCTCCCGTTTACCAACGTAAGGAGACGTAAAGGACTGCAACAGTTTTTTTCAATTTTTAATTTATTTTACAGTTACAAATAGCGTGTAAACTTAATAGTTACGATACAATGATATACTTCCTCCGTTTCAAATTAGTTGTCGTTTTGACAAAATGTATCTACAAATATTTGGACGTATCTGGACGTGTTTTGCATTGCAGATACGTCCAAATATTTGCAGGTACATTTTGCCAAAACGACAACTAATTTGAAACAGAGAGAGTAGTAATATACTTTCTGGCATAAGTTCCTTTTATTCTCTCATTTAATTTATTATAAATGTGTTTAAGTTTACGTGAGATGGGCATACATAATATAGTCACCAAAAGTCCCACATAGGATGAAAAGAATATTTCCGTTGTTGTATATATAAGATTCGTTCATAAATATTGTAACGTGGGCTTGTGATCCAAGTGGAGACTATAGGGTTAAGCCCCCTAGGGATGATGGAACGTTTGAATTGATTTCACTTGGATCATATTACAAGTGAGGAGTTGCGCATCGCCTAAGGGCTCGGGGTTGGGTCTCTAGTGGGCCTACTTTGAAGCGAACTTCGCTTACTCTCCTCACTTAACGTTCAAAGGGATTATACTTATCCCTTCCGAGCCCAACTATGATCCAATGAACCGATTTCAATAGAACCACCATCTTTTTACTTATTTTGAAAATTTAAACGAGTGTGGTGTACTGTAAACCAAGCCAGCGTCAATGAAAGCCTCTTGGCATTGACGACGCTTAGAAAGTTAGAAGCTTACTAAACGTTAACGTAATCATAAAACGAGCTTTGGGATAGAGAAGACCATATCATTTAAGTTTTAGCTTAAATTTACACTTTTTATGAAAGCCAACACAAAGATTTCGATTTGGGATAGAGAAGAACATTTCAATTTAATAGGTTTACAATTTCGTTTTTAGTTTGAGTTCGGTTCAATTTAAATACCGAGTTTAACCGAAACCTACCGGTTCGGTTTACATTTTAATTTCCCGCTACAACTGAAATCAGATTTTCCGCCGAACGTAGAAAGATTGATTATTATTCGTAGCTTTGTACGCGAGAAGATCGATACTTTTCTGCGTCTCTCGTTGATTTTGCTTTTTCTTTCCTTGGGCTTTCGATTTAAGGATCTTCTTGAAGAAGGGGTCGATCTGATCTTCACACGAAACTTAACCAGGTAATTTAGATATCATTTCACCGATCAGAAATTGCGAAATTTGATTTAAGGATATATTTTTTTTTCCTGGAAGTTGCGAAATTTGATTGTTGGATCACTAGATTGTTCGATTCTAAAAGTTTTCATCGTTGATTCATGATACTGCAAACCGAGAATCGAAAACAAAATTGGACTTGTGATAGATCACTTAGTGGGATCTTCTTGCAAGTTGCAAACCAAGTGTTCGATTAAATGTCTAAATGAGTCAAGGTTTACCAATTTTGATTGTTCTTCTTAGTTGCATCAAAGCTCTAAGAAATGTTGAAACTTAGAATAAAACCCATCTCTCAAGAATCGTTTTTTTTCTTTCTGTTTTCAGGTTAATCATGAATCCTTATGATTCTACACCTGCTAACTTCGCTCAAGTTGCTGCCAAGATTATCGGGTCGACAAGGGCTAATATTGCCAACGGAGTTCCTCAGTTACTCTCTCAAGAGATGCTTCAAACGCCTCCTTGGGAATCCAGTTAAGTGTTTCTCATTTTCCCTATCTTCTTATCATCATCATCATATGTTATTCATCATCATATGTTATCGTTATAACCTTTTTTTTTGCTTCCTCTCATTGCAGATATGTACAACGTTGAGTTTAGTGATGATCAAAGGGAAGAGTACTCTGAGTGGCTCTTCATTGGATTGTACCCGATACCTGATTCCACGTCGTCGTCTTCGGGTTTCAAGTGGGAAGGAGGGCCTGTGAAGACGATTGGTGAAGTGAGGCACTGCCTTTTCAAGCCTTCTCCTGGAGATGGCGGCAAATGGGAACTCCACCAGTATTCAAGTCCCGAGTTGATGGGGAAAGCCGTTTATTTGATGCATCGCAACAAATAAGTTGATGAAGCTTGCTTGAGAGTTGAGAGTTGAGAGTTAATATTAATGTTATGAATCTTTAGACCTTGTTAAGAGTATGTTACATGGACCTCTATTGTAATCGTTTTAGGATGTTATGTATTTGATCTCTAAGACAATAGATTATTGAATCTTTGCCTGACGCTTGCTTCTTTTCTTTTTAAAAACTATCATCTATTAGCAAGAGCTGGTGAGTTGGATAAAGCAGAGAGACTGATAAAGGGAATGCCTTTTGATCTACTCTGTTTTTCTTGTATCGTGAACAAGAAAGCTACTCTGTTTATATCTTAATTATTATTTAGTTTTGTTTTCCTTTTCAAGAAATGAATTTTCGTTAAGATTAGGATGATGCGTAACACACGAGTGGAGATAAAACAGAGAAGTTGGTGATGGAGAAGGACTCAAGGAGATGTAGAGAGAGTTTTGGAGATTAAGCGCTGATAATATCGCGACGAAGGAATCGATGTGTTTAGGTTACAAGAAGAGCTTAAAAACTGTTGTGCCATTTCTCTCAGCCACATCTTCATCCCTCAGTAAGTGAATCGCTCATCATTCTTTTTTTTCAGTTCTCTTTACAGAACAAGATTCGTAACATTCTAAGTATATTAACTGGTCCTGTTTCTTGTGTTCCAAGGTACCTTCCTACGCCTTTGTACTTTCGGATATGGAAGCTGGATACGGAACTGAAGAGGTCAGTCAAGAAAATCCTAGATAATCGTAGATTCTAGACTGCAATCAAAATCAGACTACGAAGATGATCTTCTAGGAATCATGTTGAAGGGGACAGCAGAACAAGTCCAATCTGTTGTATAAGTATAATAGCTACCTTTTTGTTCCTTTTGGGATGGTATCACCAACAACACAATGATATACTTTCCGGCAAAAGTTCCTTTTATTCTCTCATTTAATTTATGTGTTTAAGTTTACGTGAGATGGCATACATATAATATGGTCACCAAAAGTCCCACATAGGAAAATAAAAATTTCCGTTGTTGTATATATAAGCTTCGTTCATACATATCCACACTAGTAACGTTCTTGTATATATACATATCCATATCCACATATAAGCTTGTATATATAAGCTTCGAGCTCAGTAACGTTCTTGGCTTACTCAGTTACTCTCCCCACTTCTCGGTCAGAGGAATATCCACGGTTTAAACCAGCCTAGTGTTGTTTCTTCCGAGCCCAACTTTATGATTCAATGAACCGATTTCAATCGAACCACCATCTTTTTATACAAAAATAAGTTCAGTTTTTTTGTTAAAATAAATTTAAGTTCAGTTGACCTAACTAACCAATAAAACTTGAATTTTTAAATTGGCCTCTATAGAGAGAATAGACGCTTATCACCTCAAGTTTTTAGTCCTTAGATTATTTTACATACCTTTGTAGCATTGTTTAATTCTGTTGAAAAAAAAATCAATGTTTCTTATATTGAAATGATCTAATTCATTATATTTTAAAATTTAAAGTAGTTAAAATGGAAGAAAAAAGATTCGGTTTAAAAAAAAGAGAGAAAGAGATAAAAGGTCAAATGACAAATATTGTAGAAAATACATTGAATATCAGAGTCAAATTTTTGTTTGGTTACTTTCTTAATTTAGTTAGATAATATGCTATTACCTCTGACTTTCCTAAAGAATTATGTTTGACCAGAAAAGAAAAGAAAAATGAAGAAGATAATTCAAAATCCTTATCAAGGCTCATGATTCACCACGTCGAACTTCTTCCACATCTCATCACTTTCATTAGCTCCTGAAGAAGTTAAAGTGATTTCTGCAACATAACCAACAAAAAATGGCCGACAACAATACGGTGCGTTTTGGGCTTCTCGGATGCATCAGATTCGCGTCGAAATTCGTCAGAACAGTAACTCAGTCCTCTAACGCCGTCATTATCGCAATCAGCGATCCGTCACTCGAAACCGCTAACACCTTCGCTGCCGCCAACAATTTGTCGCCGGAGACCGTCACAGTCTACGGAAGCTACGAAGAGCTACTCGATGATCCACGCGTTGACGCCGTCTACTTGACGATGCCGGTGACACAGCGAGGAAATTGGGCGGTGAAGGCGGCGGAGAAGAAAAAACATCTTCTGGTCGAGAAACCGCCGGCTCAGGACGCGGCGGAGATTGATAGGATCGTGGAGGCCTGCGTATCTAACGGCGTTCAGTTCATGGACGGTACGATTTGGTTGCATCATCAACGGACGGTTAAGATTAGAGAAACGATGTTTGATTCTGGATTGCTCGGAGACGTCCGCCACGTAAGATTTTTGAACTTTTAGTTAAATATTGCAAATTGCTCCATAGAGATGTGTTATTTTCTTAATTGCCCCATATATAAGTTCGAACGTCTCAAATAACCCTTATTTTCTCCAGCTCTTCAATTCAAAAATTTATCATAAGTGAATGGTATTGAAATTTCAATATCGAATTAGCCGAACTGAATCTAATGGTAAAAAATGTCTATATTGAATTATCCGAACCAAATCCGAATTTTGTAAAACTGAACCAAACTAACCAATATTTACTTCAAATTAATAAAATATGTAGATACTTTTAATTTAAATAATAATAATTTATAAATCTAATACTCCCTCCGTTTCATAATAAGTGTCGTTTTGACTCTTGACTTACCAAATGTATTTAGATGTATATGGATGTAGTAAGAGTCAAAACACATCCTGATACATCAATAAATAGTCCAGATTCATTTTGTCAAAACAACACTTATTATGAAACGGAGGGAATACATTTTTGATGACAAAAAAAAATTATAATATAATTTTTTATCATAAAATTGTTTTTATCCAAAACATGGAATCGTTAGCCCAAACGAAACATTGTGTACCAAAGTATCGAAATTAGTATAAGGCACACTACTAAATCAAATTATTTTGATCTTTTTGTTGGTAAAATGTTAGAAACCATTTCATGAATAATGTTTCGAGTATCAAGCGTAAACTATATACCGTTTCACTAATCACTGAAAGTATGTTTATTATATATTTTGCAGATATACAGCACAATGACGACTCCAATACCAGAGCAAGTACTAGAGAGACTGACAAAAGATGCGATGGGTCTAGCCGGAGCCATAGGAGAGCTTGGATGGTACCCTATAGGTGCAGCTCTGTGGGCTATGTCTTACCAAATGCCGATATCTGTTATGGCGCTTCCCTCCTCAGTCGCCACAAACTCGGTTGGGACCATCTTGTCCTGCTCTGCCTCCCTTCAGTTCGGTTCAACGGCAACCGCAATTGTTCACTGCTCCTTTCTCTCTCAACTTTCGACTGACTTGGCTATCTCAGGTTCGTACCATAAAATGTTTTACAAGTTTCTATGCATATTTTAATTTTATCTGATAATGTTTACTTGAAAATTTTAAGTCTTTTGTAGGATTGGCTGAATTGTGTTTGAGATGATATTAATTCAAAAGAATGTTTTAAAAAACTTTGCGCTTTTATCTAAAACATCTAATATTTTGGGACTATTATAAGACAGAGGGAGAACTATTTATTTTTTATTTTTTCAATATTATAGCACCTAGAGAATTAACTTTAAATCCATGATTCAATCTTTGTATCAACATCAATTGTGGAAATGGATGGTCAGGATCAAAAGGGTCGATTCAAATGAATGACTATGTGATCCCTTACAAGGAGGACATAGCTTGGTTCAAGTACACAAGTGGCGCTAAGTTCGTGGACATGCACATTGGTTGGAACATGATACCGGAGAAAGTTACCGTGGACTGCAGCGGAGCCGAGGAGTCGCAGGAGGCCATGATGCTGAGAGCATTTACTAGGCTTGTCCAAGGAATCAACCGTGGCGAATCAGAGGCTGATCGGAGGTGGCCGGAGATCAGTCAGAAGACGCAGTTGGTGGTTGATGCGGTGAAGAAATCTGTTGATATTGGTTGTCAGATTGTTTATCTTTAGAATCGTGTTGACATCTTGTGCTAATTAGATGATGGTATTAATATTAGTATTTGTATCATCGATACTAATACTATCAAGACCTCATTGCTTCAACTCAATTTTTAAAATTTCAATGAATGCTTGCATTGTCACGAAGCCGGTGTAATATATACAGAACGTTGGTCTTTACTTGCTTCCCGTAGTAATCAACCTATGCTTCGTTCTCACCAGCAACACTTGATGTTGTTCTTGCAATAAGTAGTTAAGAGATGATCACTGGCATGTGATTGCACATGTTTTCATCTTTGATAGTAATATTTTCTTCTTGATTTTCTTGATTTATGTTCTTGTGTTGAGTTCTTTTTAAAGGCTAAATGTACTTATAGAGAATTAGAAGATGTGTATATTATAGATTACAATTCCTGAGCATTTTCCGCGGACCCGACGACCCAAACCAGAACCGACTCGGAAAATCGGTTTGGATCGGATTCGGTTATTGAGCAAAACTTTTACCCTACTGAGTCTATTTTATTTGGACCCGTGGGTATTAGGTCGGGTTGGGTTTTTACCCTAAACCCCATGGGTACCCAATTTTTTTTGCAACAAATGCATATATTTACACTTTACCTTCAGGATAAACTAGGGCTCTAATTATTTAAGACTTTAAAAAACTTTGATTGTTACATTTTTATTTTAAAGTATGGCTGTCAAAACTCTGACTTAAGTGAGGCTTTAGAAAATGTTAAAAGCTTTGTTTTTGGACTTTAAAAAAAAAAATCAAACGTATTGTAAAGAAAAAAGAGAAAAAGGGTTGTGAGAACTTGAAGGAGGAAGTTAAATGACTTTGAAGACTAAATCTTTTAAAATCTCCTAAAATCTCACCAAAATCTTTTAAAATCTCCTAAAATCTTTTAAAATCTCTTTAAAACACCTAAAATACAAAATCATTCAAAATCACCTAAAATTCTTAAAATCCCTATTCCAATACACCCTCTAAAAGTGTGGTTGGATAAAATATGGTTTTTAAGACTTTAGAAAATTTTAAAAGTTCCTAAAGCCTTTAAAGCCAAATTGCCAATCACTACCTAAGTCACAGCATCTGTAGATTATTCCTTTATATTACTCCATCCGTTTCATAATAAGTGTCGTTTTGACTCTTGACTTACCTAATGTATCTAGATGTATATGGATGTATTAAGACTCAAAACACATGCAGATACATTAATAAATAGTCCAGATTCATTTTGTCAAACGACACTTATTATGAAACGGAGGGAGTATTATAATAACTAGGGATGACCCGCGCGTGAAATTCTTGTGTTATGTTAATTTTATTGTTTTTCTGAAAATTTAATATATATATTTGTTTATTATTGTTTCAAATATGTCATACATATATTAATTAAATATATTAGGATTAAGCAAAATTTCCATATCATCCCATTTCGTTCTTTTTCATCATGTCCGTTTTTTCCCTTCCCGTTTGTCATGTCTGTCCGTGCAATCCCATCTTATCCCATCATGTTTTTTTCTGTTTCTTTCCGCCCCATCCCTAAATATTATTAGAGATAGGCCAAATACTCGTCTCATTATCTTCCTTTGTGTCCTACGATTCAAGGTGATTCATGTCTCTTCTTGAACTTTATGACCTTGAATCGTCGAACCTTTATGTCCTACGCGGAAGTTTATTCCATTCCAGAAGAAACCTGCGCCGAATTAAGCAAACATGTTTTTGGGTGCTGGAGCGTCATTGTCAGGATCCAGCGCGATCGGAGAAGGATCCATGTTGGTTTGTCTGCTGGATCCAAAACCGAGTCTGTTAAGTATGTTCATGGCAAAATTTGAAGAGTGAGAGAAAAAGGAAAAAGAGGAGGAGAGTGGTGTAGGTGGAGAGGAGGATGCGTCGGCTTATGCTATAGAGATATAAGTAAAGATTTTCCGATTTCCTACCCAAATTTAAATTTTATTTATTTATAGATTTTAGTTGCAAATGTGGGACTAAGTTTTGCGTAATCTTGTGGTTATAGTATAACCAAATTTGTATTAACTTACTAAGTTTTCTAGTGATCTGTAAATTTGTATTATAATATTAAAATATTTTTGTAAACTATATATAAACCAACACAATGCAAATTCGTGTAATTTTAACCTTTTATGTTATAGATGATGGGCCAATACATTTCTTCACTTTCACGGCCCATCCATGATGATGTTTGGTGGGTTTAATTGTGTGTAATGTGAACGTGGGCCTTTCAAGCTCAATCATCTTCTCGGGAAGGATACCTACTCTACTTTATATATAGGTACCCGGTCACCTAATAATACCCACAATTATCATTTTATGATGGGTGAATTAGCTGAATAATACAATTGGCGGATAAAATTAAAGATATAGCCATAAGGGATTCGAAATTAGATAATTGGGTAAATATATGTGTGAATTGATGCCAAAGGGCTCAGCTAAATGGGCGGGAAAAATCTGTGCAACCGGCTGAGAGTGGAAGCGTGATGATGTGGCGACATAGTGAACAATATGCCATGGACCACAAGTATTCTGTTTGCACAGGACAAGATTCGTACCGTACGTTAATACCACATAATTTTACCGAAGAACTAAAACTGTCAAATCTCTATCTTAACCACTAAGATGGTAGTTACATTAAAATAAAATAGTTTAATCCAAAATTTGTGGACCTTATTAGCGCTCATTGGATTTAAAAGGAGCTATACCATATCACAACAATCGGACTGTACTATTAACACTAAACATCTTACCTACCTCCTCTGTATTCTACAGTGTCGACAATGAATAAAGAGGAAGACGGTGGTGTAGTCAATACGGCAACATTAAACTCGGAATCATTAAACTCGCAGGTTAGAAACCATGTCAAATAGATGTCCGATATGTTAAACATGTAAATATAGTATAGTCTACAATGTATATAACTAGTTCATCCAGACAGTACAGATCTATAATATATGTTTTCCATACCATATATTATACTCGTTTTGGGACTGCTTTTAACATTCTCTCTTATTTCCTCAGTTTTCTACACAAGATAAAGCAGATGTAGTCATCGGTACGTGGAACAGAGAGGATAATGGAGGGTGGATCTTCGAGCATGACCCAATGCTTCCACGAAAGACCATACAGCTTCAATCCAACCTCTCTTACACTGCGCTTGTCTCCATTGTCAAAGGAACACTTAATCTGCTAGCCAAAAACATATCAATCAAGCTGGCGTATCAGTACCCACAGTGGATGTCAATCGATGATGGCGATGGATCCACCCCACAGTACATAACGGATGATCACGAAGTGGAGGTTTTTGTCCAGATGCGTCGCCACGTGGAGGAAGTAAACCTATGCGTGACGGTAACACGTCATGTTGGAGCTATGATGCCGAACTCCGATAGGATACGATGTAGTCAGCTTCCTCCAGCCTTGACGGCACCTGAAGATAATGTGATAGGAGCTCAGTCAGACAATGACGGAACAGATGAAGAATGGCATCGGTTTGCAATTTCAGAGACTCCTCTAACCGCACCGCAGGAAACGGCACCTGAAGACGATTCGCAAGTCGTTCCGACAATCGGAGGTGGCAAGACTGTCCCAGGACGGAAGAGAGTCAGGACAAGTGGAATATCTATTCGAGAAATCGAACCTGTTACACGTCTAGCTAAAGCCGCATGTGGACCTCATGATAAAGGAAAGGCAATTGCATCTGATGACGATAGCGAATAAGACAGCGACGATGACGATGCGGTTGTTCCCACTTTGCGTAATCTTTCACAACATCCTTCAAGGAAAGAAGCCACCATGGCCGGTGCGCGTCGACAACTATTCCCAGAAGAGCATGTCGCACCACAGGTACCATCCGGTGACACAAACTCCGGCGAAAGTTCATCTAACACGGGATCTGGTGGTATTCCGGATATGAACTACAATGAGTGGGGACGATTCGACGAAGCCTTACACCTCCATCTGTGCGATTTCGGTGCCGATCCGGCCATGTTCGGAAGAGATGCCCCACCAGTTTTCCTTGATGACGACGAAGATCGTAAGTACTTTACTATCAATTATATTACAAACTATACTATTTTATATATGGAATAGAATACTTGTTAACAGACTTCAACGGATTGCATCACTTGAAACTAGTTACTTACTGTTGCTTTCCGTATTGTAGCGATTGATTCCGCTCTGGCAGATGTGCCTTATGAGGGTGATAAACTTTTCGTTGGACGAGTCTTCAAGTCCAAAACTGATTGCAAGCTGAAGATTGCTATTCATGCTATTAACTGGAAGTTCCACTTTCGCACAACCAGGTCAAGCCCAACGTTTATGGTTATGAAGTGCAGCTGTCCCACATGTGAGTGGCGTATTTACTCTGTGCTTGTTGACTCGACGGGAAACTTCCAGATTAGGCAAGCAACTTTGACACATACATTCACCATTGATGTTCGTCGCAACTACCATAAGCTAGCAACAACACAAGTCATTGGGGAGATCATGCAATCAAAGTTTGTTGGCATTAAGAAGGGCCCTAATCCAGGCGAATTACGGAAGATACTATTAGATGACTACCATGTCAATGTCTCCTACTGGAAAGCCTGGCGCGCACGGGAGTTGGCAATGGACCATGCCATGGGGTCAAGAGCTGGTAGCTATGCACTCCTCACTGCGTACTTGTCTTTGCTGCAAACTGCAAACCCAGGAACACGTTGCGTGCTGGAACATGAGTCAGATAGTACCGGTGCTTTGCGATTTAAGTACACATTCGTCGCTTACGGGGCATCCATTGCTGGCTTTCCTTACATGCGAAAAGTGATTGTAGTTGATGGCACAAGTCTCAAAGGCCGGTTCGGTGGATGCTTACTCTCGGCTTGTGCTCAGGATGCCAACTTTCAGATATTTCCTCTCGCATTTGCTGTAGTAGATAGCGAGAAAGACAACTCATGGGCTTGGTTTATGGGGCAATTGAAGATGTTCGTCAATGATTCACCTGACCTTGTGTTCTTCTCAGACCGCCACCCTAGCATCTACCCCGCTATAGCAATGGTATGCATAAGTTATTGGTACATTGTATTTCATATGTTTTAACTAATAATGAGACATTTTCAATAAATACTCGCTTTATACTCATACCTTTGGTGCAATGCAGGTGTTCCCTCAAGCACATCATGGTGCATGCACCGTTCACCTTTGGCGTAACGTGAGGGATAGGTTTAAGTCTAAACGTCTGGCAAACCTAATGTCTGCAGCTGCGAGATGCTTTACTGTTTCGGAGTTCAACCGAATATTCTTACAGATACAGAGACTTAATCCTGGCTGTGCAGCTTACTTGTTGGACATTGGTGAGTGTTTTGCAACCATTTTTGATATTTAATACTATACTATATTCCCGGTATAGTACAGATCATCAACATATGTCCGTATGTTGTGTTCCTTTCAGGGTTTGGACATTGGACGCGTGTTCATTGCACTGGTAGACGTTACAACATCATGGATTCAAACATAGCTGAGTCCTGGGATGCTGTATTAAAGGAGGCGCGAGAGTTCCCCCTAATTTGTATGATGGAGTACATCAGGACATCTGTAATGAATTGGTTTGCTATACGAAGGGCTAAATCCCACTTGCATAAAGGCACTTTGACCCCAAACGTCCGGAAGATCATGGAGAAAACCTTTGAAGACTCGACGGCACTCGCTGTGCGAACCATATGCACAATGGAATTTCAAGTTCAAGAGCCATATGGCGAAAGCCACACTGTGAAAATAATAGATGGAACCTGCACATGCATGAGGTTCCAGCTATTGGGCATTCCGTGTACTCACGCAATAGCAGCAGCGGTGAAAATCGACTTGCCAACTGACTCAATGGTCTCATGGGGATTCTATGGAGAGACTTGGACTCGTGGATTCGATGGCAAGATATACCCAGTGCCGTCTGTTGGTGGTGGAGATATTCTTGACTCATCTGGTGGTGATCTTCTTCCCCCCACCGTCCGCCGCCCTCCAGGTAGACCTAAGAAGCTAAGAATTATGTCCCGTGGTGAATTTAAGGTAAATACTTAATGTTATGTGAAATGGTAATTTGACAGTTATTTGATTGACCATGTTTTCTACTGAACTGCAGAAGAAAGGGCTTCACAGAGGACGCCGTTGCACACGGTGCCGCCGTCAGGGGCATAACAAAGCCTCCTGCCAGTTTGATATATAATGTATTATAGTGCTTAATGGGGCGGGGAGGAGGGTGTTGCAGCGTACAAGTTTTTTGGCAACCGGCTGAATAATGTGGATCCACATTGACTACGATGTGAAGTGTAGTAGCTTAATTTTAGGAGAGGGGAACGATGAAATAGCGTGGTATATGCATAAAAGTGAAATATACCACATTATTTCCTCTTCCAACCAAACCTTAATCCTTTTGTACTATTCAGCAAAGCCTGCAATGTATATAGTTAACAGCCATGTAAACCTCTTCAACTATTGTGAAATATTTCAGTCCCTTATGTATGAAATCAAGTAATTTGAACTACTACTTCTTTGCATTATCGATTACTAAACAAACACCAATCTGAAATGAAAATACCATACTGCACAAAACATGGTATAGACTGTATTATTAACAATAAACATACAATGGAATAGATGATTCTTAGAGATAGCGGCTCGGTGTAGCTATTTCAAACTCGAGATCAATACTTCGGCTAATTACATTCCTTACCCATTACGTAAACACTAAACCATAATTCACTACACAGAAACCCCTCAACGAAATACAATATACACTAAACCCTAATAATATAAACTAAACCCTACACCCCACCCTAAACACATACAATATACCCTAAACCCACCACCATAAACACTAATAATATACCCTAAACCGCACACTAAATACCTCAACCCATCAACAATTGATACCACCTCACACCCACTAACAATCACTACGTCAGACAAATTTCAACTACACCATACTACTTAAGAGAGAATATGAAACCATTATTTTCCACCTAAACCCATTTAACAAACAATTAGTATGGTACCAAACGGGTAACAATTTATGGTAGGATAAGAAATAGAATTATAGATTTAAACGCAAACATCATTACAACGGTAGTTCGAGAATAAAACAAGGCACAAGTCTCAAAGGACAATAACAAATGTATAGTTCCCGTAATACAGGGAACACGCGGATTAGTCTGAAGTGGCCTAATTGGCATCAAGTGTTATCAGTTGCTTCCAGGTACTCACACAGTGATACTGCGTAATTTCTACTTGCAGTACGCAATGTCTCATCATCTATGTCACCGGCTGCAAGAAGTTGGTTTGTTGCGTGGAGCTCAATCAACGCGAGTGTAGCAACTGCCGATAGACCTGCGCATTAAGTTGTACTATGTAAGTAGGACACACATGTTAGACACTACTACCATACTACACACTTCTATATGAACATAACTAACACAACCACTTCAAACTATTACCTGGAGCCTCACAAAGTAGGGAAATGTCAAGCCGTTTTATAGGAAATGGAGTGCCTGGTAGTGCATTAGATGCATCTGCATCACACGCGTGACGTATAATATATGGTAGCATAGCAGATAGCGGTTGCAGATAATTCTCCATTTCAGCAACAGTTACGCAGGCAGTGTTACAGTCGAGAACGGTAATCGACCTAGTCGATAGGTCAATAACAACTCCAACCCAATGTTTCCCATCTATCATGTAAGGGCAGTACAGTTGAGTTACATCTGCTACAATGTTCGGGCGGTTAGGAAGTGGAAGTCGGACTGCATCAGAGACGGAGAAGGTATCCTTGTCAGAGCATAAAACAAAAGCACCATAGTCTCTCTTGAGTCCTGTTATGTAGGAAGGTGGAATGAAATCGTAAGCACAATCCCTGCATGTGTCACGCCTCTGTTGCATGCTCCCTATAACTCCCTCCATAAGCTAATAAAAAATTTCCAGACCACATCGAATACCACAAGTATACTGTCACGTGCCAAAACGCAGGACTACAAATATATTATAATCTGATAAGAACACCTGCCCTTACCTCTATGGTTGGTGGGGCAGACGCATCATATAATTGTTGAACAGCCGGTCCATCTATATGCATCCCTTTTGCGGTTTCCATATTCCTAGTTTTATGATAAAAGTAGGATTATATGCACCTTGCGTAATTGATAATTCACCAATATAATCAATTATTAATTGATTTCAGACCAAAAAAACTTTCATATTCTTCTTCACGAATGCGTCATACGCCGCAAATTTGTCACCAGCAAGACGGATGAATGGAGAGAATCCTCCAACAAGTGTGCAAACTTTCTCATTCCACAGCATAGGTCCCGCCGCTGGAGGTGGTACATCCGTTTCTTTCGGATCTTCATTGCGGGTATCTTCACGGACGCGGGTATCTTCACGGACGCGGATAATCTTTGTTCTACATCGTTTTGGTACGTTGTTTGGTGCAGGCTCACTCCTTGTTCGCTTACTACTAGGCTTAGGCGGTAAAACATTACACGCACTAGGTTGTCCTTTAGTTACCTGCGCGACGACAACGACATATAACATAGAACGGGAACTACCTAATGCCAATCGAAATATACGGATAACTAACTATATAGAACAGTATACCATACCACCTTTATCAATGATATGGTATAGACTCACTTACGTACTATTCGACATATGGAATAGATGCCCGATAATGGTTTTCTCTTATGGATGCAGAGGACTATTAATGGATACAAAATTTCACCTCGTTTTTCCGTTTAGCAGCCGGCTTCTGTGTTCCGCGATCCGCAACGGTTTCTGATGTTCCCAATTTCCGAATATTACGAACCCTTTCTGAAGCACGCCTTTCCGGAATAACCGGTTCAACCGGCTGAACCTGGGTTTGCTCTATTATCCCGGCAGGTCTCTCTAATGTGACATCCGTATTCTCTTTTCCGGCAGGTGTCTCCTACAATAACGCAAATGTATATAAATACACTCAAATTCGACTCCAAATAACCGGATCAACCCATGCTAAACAACTATAACTAATTACCTTCCCTCCATCTTGTTGCTTATCCACAGACATTGCCGCTCCCATATACTCAGTTGTTATCACCTCCGGCCGGGTATTGCCATCGACAAACCCTACAGTCAACATCCACATTTTAGAATTCCTTACAACCGAAGTTCCATTACATAAGTGAATGAGAATTACCAGGAGGTTGATCAGCATCTGGACGCTGCCGTTTAGAAGTTCCTGTCCCTTCCACTTCTGGATTAGGAGTTGAGTGTCCGGTTGCAACAGATGTGTTCGGGTTTCGCGACTTGTTTTCACCAAGCTCGGCAATCTCCTTCATTAGTTTCCTCACCGATGTCTCCACAAACCCTTTAACACTTTCAGTGTATAGAACAAACATACGCCGTGCACGCTCTTCAAATGCATCAGCCAACTCTGAAATGGAACTTCCCGTAGTATTACTACCTTGTCCCATTTCCGATTGATGAGGGGGTCTTAACATAGGGATGTCCCCCGAGATATCGTCTGGTGAAGCGCCGCTGTTATTACGTACACCATCATGCTCTCTCGCCGGCTCATTCATTTGGGGAGCTGAATCATTCTCCTCGCTGTCACTTTCACTAGTTTCTGCTTTGGCGGCCTCGGATGCAGTTACCCCTCTGGACCAGGTGTTGTGCTCAAATGGATAATCTTCCTCAATTAACTGCTTCAGGTGTGTTACCTCCCCATCGACTACCTCATCTGGGAAATGCAGTCCGTCTCCAACATCATTACTTTCCTCACACAACAACGCCCTAACCACGGCCTGCAAGACAATAGAAAAATAACAATTACTCTATATATCTACGCATAAGAACCATAAACTGAATCAATCATTCTATTCACGTGTTCGTAATTCGTTTACCTGCCCTTCCAAATCAACTGTCCTTGCTTTGACAATATTAACACCAACGTGTTTGTCTATCACAGTCTGAATAACATCTTCAGCAAGCTGTGCTTCGGCGAGCAAATGATCCATCAATGGTGAACCAGATATGATTGTCGGACAGCAGCAAACAGTCACGAGGACCATTGCATGAGAGAACCCCTGTATAGCCGTAGTTGGTTGGACGAAATGCTCCGGGGTTCTCGCCTTCGCACTCTGTACAGTCAGCTCAAAAGACTCTCGTCCCCAGGGGTACTTAAGAAACGCGTCTATATCAGCAACCATTTCTACGACCCATGGCCGTATATTAGTTGATCCACTTCGAGTACACAATATGCCTTCTACGATTAGGATTAGTGCAAGCCGGAAACGGGCATCAGGATCCTTGTACTTCCGACCACTAATAATTCTCTCAAAAATCCACGATGGGGTGGGTTTGTCAATACCACCAAACAACGAGGACCACATCGGTCCACTAGCTTTGCCTTCAAACTTCTTCCTTCTCGAACCAGCATCACGTTTTTTCTTCTTACCCTTCCGGTCCTCACGTGTAGCGGGGGTACAATGCAAACCGGTAACCAAGGCAAAATCTTCTATTGCATATCGGATGGGTTTTCCGGCATATATCCACCATAATTCATAACGCTTCTTCGTTACTAGCTGTCTTGATAAAATGTAGTGTAGAAACATCACCGAGAACACGTGATTTCCCATATGCATTAGCCGTCCAAATTGGGACGCAGCCAACTGTTCAAGTTGCTCATCCTCCAACACAGATTTTATATGGTCCACCCACTTCAAGTTGAAATAGTTATTCACCCTCTTTCTACCAGTTGGCTCATGCCCTGTTTGGAACATCTTCTGCGGCAATCCTATCTCCTCCATGCTGAAAGTTTTGAAATATTCTGATAGTTTATACATTCAATTGGACGCTTAATACCACAACCCTATCATATACTATACTATGCACAAAACAGTATATCACTAAAATGAATAACACGATTCGAAATTATATTATACCATTTACACTGTGTATAACAGACGTAACTACTGAACTGTCCATCATAATCATACACTAAATACACTAATTTAGAGCAACTAATTGCAATTCAAACCTGAGCGGACTAGTACAACAACTCACTAAATCGAATTTCATAATTCCGTTCTTCATATACACTAACCAATCTCGTATTGCATATAACTCCCCAATATATATCAATTTCAGATAATAATTCGCACATGACAAGTTTGCATACAAGGACAGAAGATTTTATCATACTAAAGGAGAAATCCAATTTCAAAACTTAATTCAAACCTCATACCTTTGTCTAATCCGATATCGGGTTATGAACCAAACAATCCGGCGGACTTGCAAAATCGGTGTGTGTAATCTTTACCGAAACCTGATTATAAGCTCGATTCGCCCGATAGTAGCTAAACCTAGGTTGTGAGAAGAGAAGAAGACGGTGGGATTTTGAATTTCGAATGTCGAGTTCTCTTTCCAGAAAACCGAAAAACTGTGTTATCGGTCACAAATGTATCTCGAATGTCACATTTCTCTCTCATACAAGAGGGACAATTTGGGCATTATTACAGTTAATATACAAAATACTCTATCCATGAAAAGTAATGGTTAGTTTGTGAATTAATCCCATCAATACTATTATTCAGTGTAGTTTCCCTTTTATGATTCACAATCCTAAATCTTCCTCTTATAGTCTTCACTGATCCCATCAAATCTCTCACCAACCTCCGAAATGCCTCTTTTCTTCGTTTATACTGTTCGAAAAATCTCTCACCGATTTCCTAAACTCCTCTAATATTCATTCATATCAAGTCTTGATGACGATCGTTGAACATGCTTCTTCTTATGCTTTTAAACATTTTTTTCTTACAATCTAGATCTAGATAACGAGTGGATCTTCTGAACGCCGTTGACTAATTAAATAAAAGGTTAATTTAGCAAATATCCTCAAATTATCTGGCAATTCAACATGTGGAGGTATAAATGGGAAATTAGGCGCGTGTGTTGCAAAGTCGAAGTGTTATTTAAATGTGTCAGTTAATTTCAAAGTTATTTGGGGTTATCTATTGTAATTTCTGTTATATAAATAGTTGCTTTTTAGGCGAGCTTATAGATTAGCAGTACTAAAAATATTCAATAATGTCGTAAACTTGTAAAATGTGATTGTTTATTGGGATTCTTGCACTTCTAACCCACAATTTGAAGTCAATGGCAAAAGTAACCTGCTATTTTTTTCATTTGGGCTTTACCCAGATTTGTCCAGATAATAACGAAAATGCCATTACTTTTATCTCTTGTGGTCTACGAATGAGGTCTACGTTGTCGACCAAAAGACCAACAGAACCTCATCCTCTACACTTATTCACGAAACTGCCACTCTCATCAATGAACCCAACCACCATTTTCAACTAACTTCAAGCTTTTAATGCTTGATACTAGTAATTGTGATACTCCAAACATAATTGCACATCCCATAAACTCTAACACTATCATTTTCTCCACATTTTCATCCCAAAAACTCTCTAATTCTACTTTTCCATATTTCAAGTTCTTGATTTTCTCAAAATCGGGTTTGTGGCTTTCCTCACCACCGCCGAACGGTTGTGAAGGCTTAAAGACAAAGTTTCATCCCTCGGCGGCCCTAAAGACGACGGCCAGGTTGTGGTTTACTCCATTTTCGTTTTTTCAGATCTGAGTCGATATCGTAGATCTCAGGGTTAGGTCTATAGGTCAACGCAGAGGTTAGTTTTGCAATTGACTAAGACAAATCTGTGGAGTTAGACCGCGTAGAGAGTTCTACATAATCCCTTTGAAAACAAAAAAAATATCGTAAACCTCAAGCAGAGGTCTATTTTGAAAACAGGTTAGTTTTGCAATTGACCAAGGGAGGGCTTTTTTTTTGAGGTCTACAGATGAGGTCTATTGGTCAAAGAGGTTAGTTTTGCAATTGACTGAAGTTCTGGTTTTTACCTTAGACCTCTTAATGTGGTCTATAACAACTATTTTTAAGCTGACGTCTACGTCAGAGGTCTACATAGGTTTTAGATCTCAGTCTTAGGTCTACCTTAAAAAGTTGGTCAACGCAAAATAATAGGAGGTCTACGATAGTGGTCTACAGGTGGAAAAAAATTTCAAACAATTGCAAAAGTAACCTGTCTGAGGTCTACAGATTTCGTAGACCTACCCCGTAGACCGTATAATTTTTCTAGACTACAGGTTGAGGTCTATTTTGTTCGTGAGGTCTACCCAAATTTTTTGGATGAATTGCAAAACTAACCTCTTTTTTTGTAGACCGCATTTGTAGATCTCAAAAAAGTCTTCCCTTGGTCAATTGCAAAACTAACCTTTTTTAGACCTCTTTGCTAGGTTTACGCCTACGTTCTAGTTTGGAGGTCTACGATTTTTCCGTTTTTTAAAATCGATTTTCTGCGAAAACTAAAATTGTTTTTGTTAATATTTTTTCATAAATACTTCTATTAGCCTAATAACTTGTCCATATGAGAGTTTTGCATGCTAATGTTATGTAATGAAGGTTGTATTAGATTTTTGGTTAAATTTGGTAACTTGGTTAAACTCTGTAGACCGCAGCCGTGTGTGGAGGTCTAAGGTTTCCGTCTACAGGGCATCCATCAATATATATTAATGTGTTTTCCCTTTGGTTTTCATGCAGATCATGGTTTGTTTGGCATCCGTGTATGGAGCGTGGACTATCAGAGACAGAAAATGGTATTTTGAGGTTGATAAAACGAGAGGAGGTAGAATGTTCTACCTGCAGGATGATTGTAAACATGAAGAGCTGGTTGAAATGGTTGTGAACGACTACATGTTGCAAGTTAGTGGCGAGCTGCTGGAGTTGTCATATCCATTACCAGCTGCTATGATGGAGAAATTGCCAACGGATTCACCTCCTATGTATGTGACGAACGACAGACAAGTTGGGAGCTTGGTGGAGTTATGTAAGGAGCATGTGGTCCGTCTTTGCGTCTCGACCCGCGTTGGTATGGGAAGGAACTACAACGAACCAATACATGAGTGTGTCCAAGAATAAAAGTCTGAAGAGGTGGATAAAGAACACGTGGAAGAAGAATTCGGTGATGAAGGCTGGGATGATAACGACTTTGATGATGTAAACTGGAATGACAAAGCATGAGATGTAAATTCAGAAGATGAATCTTGCGACTGACGGCTGTGATGGCAAGATTCGCATTTAAAGTCTACAAGTCCACTACGGAGTTGTTTGTGGCAAAATGTGTTGTCAATGGATGTGCATGGAAGTTGAGAGCAGCTGTGAAGAATGAACCGGATTGCTTCTGGGTTACCAAGTACGTAAAGGGTCACACTTGTTCAATTATGGACCGTGTAGCTCACCGTAGACGAGCTACTCCAAGATATATTGGACAATTGTTTGTGGAGCGGACTGGACTCATAGATGGAATTGTCCCTCGACAAATTGCAGATTCGATGAGGATCATGTTTGGCTTGAATCTTACCTATACAACGTCATACCGGGCTCTCAAATTCGCTCAAGTATTTGTCAGGGGAACTCCAAAGTATACAACTGCTCCAAATGCAAGCAACCAGAACATACTCGCCCGTACTGTGTAAGCTTTGTGCGTCTCGCAGTTCCATTAGTTTTCATTACAACAATGCTATAATTGTTTGCTCTTCATTAGGTGTCCAAGCCTGCTCAGAAATAAGGTCGGAGGTCTACAAGGAGTTCCCGGATGACTACGAAGCATTCACGCGCAGTCTACTATTTATTTCGTGGAGGTCTATGAGACGTCTACAACTATATCCATTAAATTTTATTTTCATATCATCAGTTACAATGAGTGAATGACGTCTACCTTTTTTCTACATGAAGTTAAGTAATACTAAAGACAGATTTCATTAATAACTGCGTTTCAGTTTGTGTTGCATCCAAAATAGTTATACAAAATCAGTGTTGTGAAGAGGGGCCAAAAAAAAGATAAACCCTCCTCCCCGGCTAAACGTTCCGGTGAGTTTACAGAAATCATTCCGTTAAAACACACTTTGTTTCCTTTATGACAATGTTTTTACATAATTTAGAAGCATTTTGACATTAAAAAACTATGGCCATGAACGCTTCTCGACATTTCCAAGAACGTGATTCCAACATCTTGTCTCGACTCTGATCCAACATTTTTTCTTGAGGTATGTTCTGCGTGAGGGATATTCTTCACCTGAAAACCAAAATAGTAAATCTTGTGAAACACTATACTAGAGTAATCAATCTTTTGCTAAGTCTGTTACTCATGAACTCACCGCCATACAAAAGATTCTCCAAACTTCCATTACTCATGAACATTCATTTGAAAATCAAAAATCAAGGGTATCAAAATCAAGGGTATGAACATTCATATTCATAACACAGACGTTCAGAGTTTCACTTCCATATATATGAGTATAAAAAATCAAAAATACGATTTAAATACAACAACAAATCTATGATAAGTAACTGAATGTTTGTGTACCATGTGTAAGAAGAAACTATAAGAGTTCTGCAAACGCTCAAGGATTAGTTACCTTTATTAACTAGTTTATTGAGCTTCATTGTCTTCTTTACGCTAAATTTTCTTTGGGATTTCTTCGAGTCTTCTGTTGCAGCTGAGACCAAAAAGAAGAGATCAGCTTCTATTAATGCAAACCATAGTACAAGTCACAAGAGCAAAATGAATCTGAACAGGCCATTGTAATGAATAATACGCAAAACAATATACAAAAGAGGGCATATCAATTAGACAAGAGAAGACACAGAACAAAAAGAAAACATTCTATAAATATGCTAACAGGGAAAGGCACAATGTTTTCACAAGAGTTATGAGCAGAAAACTAAGCAAGAAGAACAATTCCAAGAAGATATTATAAAGTTACAGCTCAAACTGATTATATTTCTGAGTACTAAAAGTTTATTTCTAGCTGATATTAGATTTATAATCACAGAATTAGGTAAGTCGAAGTATCAATTAGCAGAGCAGAAGCTGAGGATGAAAATTTACCTTCAGCAGAAGCCATCTCGACATCCTCCATGGTAACAAGACCCTTCTCCACCATCTCTTTCTGCTCCTGTTTTCAATCAACAAACATTTTTATTAGGACTTATAGCTATGTTTCTGCTCTTGTTCTATCAGCTTTCGCCTCTCTTACACTATATTTATAAGAAGAAAAAAAGAAACAACTTTGAGATTTCAATATCAGTGTGAGCAAAATTATTAAATCTAAAAAGAAAATACGTGTGTGAAAGATGTAATTCAACCAGAAAACAAAAGTAATAGCAAAGCAAAAGAGCAGAGATGATGAAAGAGAGAAATTTAGATAACTCACAAAGTTATAAGTGATAAACAAGCGGTCACGCCTCTTACAATTTCAGGCTCTTTTTCGGTGATGAATACAAATCAGCCTCATGCATCTGCGGATGTACTTCTCCCCTAGGTCATTGAAACGCATCAACGAACGGATTCAAAGCCTGCTTGGAAAATAATCTAACATGTTATTGTTCAAATCTAAACTCAGATCTGTTACAGAGAGAAGAACATGGTTTACCGGTGACAATGGTGATGGAAACTGACTCGACGCGAAGACGGCACTGGATGCGGCAACGACGGAGGTGGATGCGGCGGAAACTGCACGGAGATGGAGGAAGAAGAAGAAAATAAGAAAGTGGCGACATTTCACAGCGAGAGAGCGCGCCGTTTGATGAGAGAACGAGAACGAGATGGTGACGGCGAGAACGAGAAGGCAAAGGCGAGAGGGAAGCGAGATAGTGAGTTTGAGGTTCGAGAGGGAAGCGAGAAAGGAGAGAGAGAGAGCGCCGTCTGAAGAAAGAGGCTTTTTTCTTTTTCTAACAAAACCTAGGGTTTTTTTTCTTTTATAGGAGAAGATAAATTTCCCGGTTTAATTAGAAAATTTCGGATAACCGAACTTTCTTTTTCGGTTTAGCTAAAAGATTTAGCTTAAACCATAATTTGCTAAGGTCTACGAATGTAATCTACAAACGTGGTTTACGAGTGTGGTTTACAAATGCGATCTACAACTGCGGTCTAACTAAATTAGGGAATTTGGTTCCCGCTCATTCGGATTTCAAATTTTGGAATTCCCGCAAATTTAATTACTAAACCATTCCGGTTTATTTCAATTTCATCTTCTTGTGCGGTCTACAGATGAGGTCTACAAAACCCTAAACTACAAATTTTCTGAAAAAACATGAACCGAATATCAATTTTGTTTGTCATTTACAATATTTATGGTTAAGATAACAAAAATATTAAATATACGTAAAAAAAACCAACCAAAAACAAAAATTCAAATTAAAACTATCTAAACCCTAAGAATTGGACAACTAAACCCTAAACTATCTATCCAAACTCTTATCAATTTGAAACATTTACTCATGACATTTATAGATTGATTCATTTTTCGTATGATTTATTTTTAATAAATGTCAAATGTATAAGAATTAATTATGCATACAAGTTTTTAATCAAATTATTTTTTATCAATTTTATAATTTATTTTTAAGATTTCATTTTCCTGTAGACCTCGTTGCTAGACCTCTCACGGTTTTACAAGTTTCTAACCTAATTTGTTTTTGTCAACCTAAATTCACTTATTAACATGTATGTTTATTTTATATGGACTCTAATTGTCTTTGTCTTGTTTATGAATACAAATTTTTCATCTAAATATTTTCTATTTATTTTATAAATTAAAAGTTTCATTTAATTAAACCGTAGACCTCATCCGTAGACCTCACGTTTTTACAGCTTTCCAAACTAATTTGCCTATGTTAGTTTAATTTGACTCATTTGTATGCAATTATAATTTTTCAAGAGGCAAATTACTATTTATGATTTATGTATGCAAATGGTTTCATCAAAATGTTTTTTTTGTTTTTCCCAATTAAAATATAAAATTAAAATACAAGGTAGACCGACTATAAAAGTCTATATGTAGACAGCAAGCGTAGACCTACGCTCCGGGTTAATTTGGTAATCGCGGCAAATTTTTTTTGTTTGTTCATGAGGGTGACCTTTGTAATTTCGCTACCCAAACAGGTTAGTTTTGCAATACTTTCAAGTTTCGGGTTATGGTTATAGAAAAAAGCAAATTTCGGGTTATATGTGGAAATTCTCCCTTGTTTATTCAAATAGTAAAAATATTCAAACAAGAAATATGTTATTTTGGCATTTCAACTTGTAAAAATATACATTATGAGTCTAAATGGTAACTGCGGAATGCTACTGAATGAAGAATCTTGCGGAATTAAATGAAGATTTTGAGGAATCTATCTGATTAGTTGATAATATGAATAGTAACCGATGAGTGTTGTTGAATGCGGAACAAATACCTATCAAATTATTTGCATACAGAATAACAAAATATTTACTCATTTAAATTAATATATATATATTTTTTTTGAAATAACTAAAATAATTTATTTCAAATATATAATCTATTCAAAAATTAGGATTTCTAATCATTTATTAAACACAAAATCTTAATATATATATTTAAAGTTACAATATTTTTAATATTACTAATTAACTAATGAAATTGATCTAATCCCTTTTAGTTCTGTTAAATTTTTTTATTTCTTATTCATTCATCTGAAAAGTAAAATTGAAAGCTATTTTTTTTGTAGTGATTTTTCAGTTATTTTGTTGTTGCTTGACTAATTCTCTTTTAAAAAATTAAAATAATATTATTTGTGGGTCCCACAAAGCTTCTTTCATCGATATTCTCCCAAACCAAACCCAATTCTTCAACATTAACTCCATTCCACAAGATTACTTAAACATAACTGATGTCAGTTTTTTTTTTTCTTTTCTTTTTCTTTCAGTCACATTCAGATAAATTCAGCTATTACGAGTTAATGCTTATGTAGCTGTGATTGTTTGCTTTTGATCTAACGAAGACGCTGAGAGGAACGTCAGCATGTCACCCGGACGAGATGTGTAGGCTAGGGACGGTCGGTATTCCGGTGGTTTACAACGAGATACAGCTTGAGAAGGTGCCGAAGATAGGCTATGACCTTCTCGAGGAAATTTTGGCCGGTGAGATCTATATCAATAGAACAAGAATCCTGAACTCATTGTACAAGTAAGAAACCATGGTGATAATTGGCGTTATGTAATGAGTTATCACCACATAGTTAAGGCATACATATTCGTGATTTCCGTACTCAAAAAGGTAAACAAATGATTTTTTTTTTTTTTTGTTATAGAAGAAGAGAGATGAATAGCGAAAAGTAATTCGTAATATCTTATTCCAATAGAAAGACCTTTATATAGGTGTACAACATTAGGGTTTTCCTTATAGGAAGTACACTTGGTGGACAAGTAGAATATTCTAGAAGATGGGTGATAATGGGCATCCACATAAAGCCTTTTCATAACACTTCCCCTTGATGTCCATTATAAGTAATGTGCGGATGATGCTACCTCATTAAAAACCTTACCAGGAAAAACCATGGTTAAGGGAAAAAGAGTGTAGCGCACAATTACTTCCCCTCATGTGGACATCCGTGAGATCCTTGAGACGACGCAGTCCAATCATATGAGTTAGCTTCTTGAAAGTAGATGTTGGAAGCGCCTTAGTAAACAAGTCCGCCAAATTCTCGCTTGAACGAATCTGGTGTACACTTACATCGCCATTCTTCTGTAACTCATGGGTGAAGAAAAACTTCGGTAGGATGTGCTTCGTTCTGTCTCCTTTAATGTACCCATCCTTGAGTTGTGCGATGCAAGCAGCATTATCTTCATACATAACCGTTGGAGCTCCTTTTCCTGTCTGTACACCACAATCTTCTCGAATGTGTTGACTACAGACCTCAACCAAATACGCACTCACGACTAGCTTCGTGGATGGCTAATATCTCTGCATGGTTAGAAGAAGTAGCTGCAAGAGTTTGCTTCATAGAACGCCAAGAAATAGCAGTACCTCCACAAGTGAACACATATCCAGTTTGTGAACGAGCAGTATGTGGATCAGACAAGTATCCTGCATCTGCAAAACCAATCAAGTCTTCCTTGCATGTATTAGAAAAGAATAAACCCATATCTTTCGTGCCTTGCAGATAACGAAGTATATGTTTAACCCCATTCCAATGTCTTCTGGTTGGACATGAGCTAAACCTTGCCAATAGGTTCACTGCAAATGATATATCAGGTCGTGTATGACTAGCAAGATACATCAATGCTCCTATGGCACTCAAGTATGGTACTTCAGGACCAATAACTTCTTCATCGTTTTCCCGAGGGCGAAAAGGGTCCTTTAATACATCAAGTGACCTCACAATCATTGGACTACTCAAAGGATGAGACTGATCCATGAAAAACCTTTTGAGAATTTTCTGGTGTACGCCATCTGGTGCAGTAGAATTCCATCCACAAGATGCTCAATCTGCAATCCCAAGCAGAATTTCGTCTTTCCGAGATCTTTCATCTCAAATTCTTTCTTCAAGTATTCTACTGTATATGAAATCTCTTCAGGAGTTCCAATAATATTCAAATCATCCACGTACACCGCAATGATAACAAATCCTTTACCGAATTTCCTTATGAATATGCATGGACTGATAAGATCATTCTTATAGCCTTCCTTCAGCAAGTATTCACTAAGACGGTTATACCACATACGTCCTGATTGTTTCAATCCATAAAGAGAACGTTTTAACTTTATGGAGAAATCTTCTCTAGAATTTGATTTCTCTGCTTCAGGCAGTTCAAATCCTTCTGGGACTTTCATATAGATCTCATTATCCAATGGACCATATAAGTAGGCTGTGACTACATCCATCAGCCGAAAATCAAGTCCTTCTCTTATAGCAAGAGTAATGAGATACCGGAAAGTAGTTGCATCCACTACAGGAGAGTATGTCTCTTCATAATCAATTCCGGGTATTTGTGAGAAACCCTGTGCAACTAAACGTGCCTTGTGTCTCACAATTTCACCATTCTCAATATATTTCTGTCCAACTAGTTGTACACCTTCAGGTGTACTGACTACTAGTCCTAATACTTCTCTTTCCCCAAAAAGTTCAATTCCACGTCTATTCCTCATTACATTTTGGCTTCATCAACTTTGAGTTCATTTTTATTTATAACATCCGAAGATTATTACAAAGTCAAATTTAAACAGATAATTAATCTAGTCTACAAAGATCCATCCTACCATAACTGGACTTATCATTACCATTAGTATACCAAAAAATGAATAGCAATATAATGTAGGAAGAAATTAAATGTGGATGGCACAATAAATTGTGTTGACTTTTGTTTTCTAAATAACCATAATCTCCCTAATGTAGGAGAATCTAAAGAAGAGGTTTCATGCTCTAAAGAGAGCTTATTGAGACATAAAACGAAACTCAAATAGAAGTAGCTCAAAGAGCTTTATGCAGAAATGAAAAAGAGAGAAAGAAGCTTAGGTTGTCACCAGGAGATTAAGGATTTCTTAGATTGACATTAAAGAGATTAAAGAGCTCATAACCGCAGCCAAAGTTACTCTTACGCAAAGACACCAGAACTTAATTTATATCTCTTGTTACATGTCTAAAACCCTAGTTACATGGGCTTGGTCTTGTCTTGGGCCTTTGCTCTAATACTCCCCCGCAAACTTGGTGTCCGATGAAGAGAGATGACAAGTTTGAAACTGCATAACATTGGCGTGAAAGGATCTTGAGTAGTTGAGGTAGAGACACCTTGAGATGTAGCCAAAGTTTCTCTTACACAAAGACACTAGAACAAAGGGTTTTCCTTACCCATAACTCAACTAGTTTTTCCATTGATAAAGGAGAAACTTTCCCACCAACACTGAAATCCTACTCAACTCTCTATGTTCTAAGAAGTAGCCAACATCCATCTGCTTTTTCACAATTTCGTTTTTCACTTTGACATATCATCGAACAGCTTGTGTGCACTCAGCAAAAACAGAGACTTTCAGCCAAACAACCAACTTTATCAAACCCAAGACAGCATATATCAACAAAGCTTCTATCGATTCCAGACCTATCAAACTAAACCAGCCAGCATACCACCAAACAGACAACATCCAACACAATCTTCTCAATCTGTCGAACCTATTGAACTTTAACAAGTTATAGGCGGAGAGAGAGCTTCGACCGAAGGCGAGGAGACGACGGAAGACGAGAAGGGAAGCTAATATATTTTTTTAATCATTTCAATTAGATACCAATTTGCTTTACGGTTCAATTCAAATAAATAGAAACACAACCAAAAATCAAGCGGGAACCGAGCTCATTGGCGTCTTAACCGAACTAAACGGCTTCATAGCTACGTTCCATATTCCATACCAATTTACTTTACGGTTGATATCAAATTAAGCGGGAACTGACGGGATTGCGTTTAAACCGAACCAAGAGCACGTATGACAAACCCTATATACAGATGTGTGTGTGTGATTAACTTATGTTGTATCGAGGTTTTTGTTGACAAATAAGTAATGTACAATCAATGCAAATATTAAAAGGGTTGTACCAATGTTTGTTGACATAAACTTTTATACTCCCACTGTTTTATAATAATAAATGTCATTTAGAGAAAATGTACGTGGACAATAATTGGATGTATCTGGACAATAATTGGATGTATCTGAATAATAATAAATGTTATTTTGAGTTTAATACATCCAAATACATTAGGGGGGGGGGTGTATTGGAATAAGGATTCTATGTGATTTTGTTTTTTTTTAAATCCCCCGTTATTCAACTAGTGATTTATAAATGGATTTTCAAATCCAGTGTTCTTGAAAATGCAATTATTTTAAAATCACTCAAAATATTCAATAAAGAATTTGTTAATACTAAATCAAATCTAGTGTTATTCAAAATTAAATACCTCTTTAGGTAAACTACTTCTAAAAAGGATTTTAGGTGATTTCATTCCCATTTTTAGTTAAAAATAGTAGTAACGAAATCACACCTCTATAGAAGGGATTTGGAGAATTTTATTTTATTTTATTAATAAAGTACTTTCACCAAGATTCCCCTTTTTTTCTCTCTCTAAATCTTTTTCTCTCCCTTCTCTTTCTTCTTCTTCGTGCAGGTGCAGATCCGGTTTTCTAGCCGGCGTCAGTGGGCTTCCTCAGCCACGACGTCATGGCTCTCCTGTTTTTTGTTTGCTTCGGTTTAGTTCTTCTTCCTTTAGCTTTTCTTTCTTCGGTGACAGACTTTATTCTAGATCTAGATATAGATCTGGTTTCTTTCCGAGTTTGAAAGGTTTTGAAGTTCTCTTTTGGTTGTTTCTTTCAATATCTCTTTTGGATCTAGCTTTTGTCTCTCTGGTCTTGGTCTCAGTTACGGTTACAGCAGTGATCTGGTGGCGGCGTGTGGTGAGCGGTTTAAGAGTTTGGTTTCTGGTCACCTCTCCTTCTTCTGCGTGGAAGGAGCTTCTCTCGCGTCTTCGAAGCAAGTTCTCTTCCTTTTCGGTCCTGGCCTTTTTGTCAAGGTTTAGTGCTACTCGAAGAAGGGCGTTTGATTAGGGGTTCTTCCCGGGTGTCCTTGTTTTTCTCGGTTTGTGCATCTGTCCGGTGATGGTCCGGTGATGTTTTATGTGTCGGTGTTGTTCTGGCTCTGTCGTCGTGGATGAAGGGTTCAGATGAGTTTCAATGGTTCTTTTGAGGTCCGTTCACCAAGTCGATTGCTCCGGCTGTGATTAAAGTCTTGTGAAGCTTTAGCTTTTTTTCTCTTGAGATTTAGGGTTTGATCTTGTTGATTTCCCTTAGTTTGGGCTTTTATTTCCCTTGTTGGGCTTATGTCTCCCTCATATGGGCTTTGTTTCCGGGATATTTCGTTATTCCTCCGGCTTTTGTAATGTGTTCGTTGTGCTACTCAATTTCAGAGGAAAAAAAAAAACTTCCATCTTCCCCATTGCCTTCGTTTGATGATATGTACAACCTAAATAACTTTTTTTTTTTGGCGTTGAAGACGTATCAGTTTTTGTTTCAGAGAATTTTTTGAATGCATCTCTGGGATTCCCTTTCAATAGCTTAATTGAGTTACAACAGCTAATTTGAATGATTACAGTTTCTGGGTTGTTGATTAGAGTTTCTGGGTTGTTGAAAATTTGATGGGTTTAAACAATTATTGTAATGAAATCAAAATCTGACGACTACTTGATGTGGAAATGCTGTGTCTTCATGTGTTTTATCTTAATTACGAGTTGAAAAGTTATATGTTTAGGCACTTGAACGAAAGACATTGATTTGCTTTTTCGCTCAAATATTTTTCATTACTCCTAGGAACGAAAGTTATATGTTTCTAGGAACTTTTTTTTTTCTTGAATGTTATCAAATCACCCAAACCTTATAATTTTCTTTTTTAGAATCCCACAAAACTCACTTGAAATACCATTAAAATCCCCCAAAATCCCATCAATACGTTTTTTAAATCCCACAAAATCCACCCTAAATCCCACTAAATCTTCCAAATCTCCTAAAATCTCCTAAAATACAAAATCACCTATAATAATCACTTAAAACCCCTACTTCAATACATCCCCCATTGAATTCTCATTTTGCTTAAATGACACTTGTTATGAAACGAATGGAGTATTTAATAATGAAAGAACGAAAAAAAGGATTACATGAGAATACAAGAATGTATACATAATATATGTCGACTAATATAATAATAATACAAACAGACACATACATACATTTATATTTTCATTTTGTACTAACGCAGAAAAAAAGAATGTTAATTTTCATAATTTGAAATTAAAAATGTTTAGCACTCCTTCTGCATCCAGCCGCATAAGATGCCACTTACAAAACCGCCACCATCCCTTGGAGGAACGTAATATTCTGTATGAGACGTTTGTTGTTTCTTACAAAGTTTTTTGCAAGCTTCTTCGCAAATGACCGGATCATATTTTTTCATCACTTTCGAGCACTGATTCGGGATACAATGTTTAACACACATTTCTACATTGGTTGAATGAGAAATATGTGCCGGAAATACTATCATAATTATAGCAACAATCGTGAAAATGCTGCATGTTTTTTTGAAGGCTTGACCTGCCATAACTTTTTTTTTCACCTCAAATCCTAAATGAGTATTGCAATTCTTATTTTCTGTTTAGATAGGTGAACGAGATGATTTGGTGAGTGTAGATGATTTTTATAGTGAAAGTAATGGTATCAATTTTTAGCATTTGTTTTAATCTGTTTAATGCTTCTCTATCTTGAGATATAAACACCAAATTAAGTTTTGTCAAATTAGCTGTTCTTTTTTTACATATTTAGTTGTCCAAACAACTTAGTGCTATGAGAAAACAATGACTAGTTATTCGTATTGTAAAGTGCTAAAGGCAAGCTTGCAGATGCCTCAATTTGCCATTTTGGTTTATTTTGTAACCACATATTGCTTAAAAATATTCATTTTTAACAGCATGTATAAATATATCAATAGGATCTATTGAATGGTTTAATAATATATGTTGAATTGAATAAACATATAAGCACTCTCGAAATCCATGCTAAGTAGTCACATATAATCCCAAATATCATTGCATAGTAGAAATTTAAGTTTTTTTTGGAACCCAAAGAGGCATACAGTTTAACAATTTCCATGTTTAAGGTTTCACTAATAACCTAAGCAGCTACACAACACTGTGCTGATATTTGGGAAATCGATGTTTCTGAAGAGACTTGGCTGGTCAAGGCAGCGTTGAGCAGGTTTTGATGTCAGGAGATGTGATAGAGTAGCCAAAAGAAGAAATAAGCTAGATGGGTTATCCAAGACATGAATAATATGGGTTTCAAAATCTCCATACTAATCGAGTCTTCTTCAAAGACCGAATGAATAAGCAAAGCCTCTGGTTGGTAAAATGGAATCGAGTAGTTGCCACGGACTCCACTGCGTACAAGAGGCTCTTAACACAACAATCACTTCTTATAATCGATTTTTGTGAAATAACATATGACCCCAATATTTTTTCCCAAGCATCATAATAGCCCATGTAATTAAAGTTTTCTAGCAAAATAACTTTCTCTATATGTGTGTGCGTGATAAACTACTAATAGATGACATAATTTTGATTAATATACTCCATTCTTTGTTGAATAACTGATGTTGTATAAGACTGTTTTGTTTGGTTTGTTTTGTCGAAACCAGATTCATTTCACCCTTAACCGAAAATATAAGTGGTACTAAATATAGTGATACAAATACTAGTAGTACAAAGATAGCAGTATAAATAGTAATTTTGTAAACTTAATTCTGCAACTTTTGTCTTTTAGTGGATTTTTGTTTTTTCCAGCTGAATCTGTTCTCATCTCAACTGGTAACCAACAAAAAATATTCAGCTAGATTCTTCAGCATTCAGCAATTCTGCTAACACCATTTAGGGCCATAATTTGGTAAACAATATGTATCAAGAGTATGTTTTTTTTTTTTCAATTAACTTTTAGTTTCTTGGAACGTTATTTTTCTTTTGACAATGCTTGTGAACTCTTCTTATACGTTTTGACTGTTAGAATTCCATTTTCGGTTATTGAGGATACACACGAGAGATTTGTCCGGACTTATGGCTCATTTGGCGAAAGCTTATGCTACAAATGATAAGTTCTCAAGAGTTATAAGCCAACAGCTCGAGTACTACTCTAATGATCCTAATGCCGATAGGATAACTCGAATTAAGGGTGAAATGAATCTGGTTTCGGATTTCTCTGTATATCTCATGGTTTCATGGTTTGTCGGTTTGAAAAGATTTATGTGCTTGGTGTTTTTTAACAGAAGACAGGTGAATTTCTTCCAAACGGAGTACTAAAGATCATCGATCGTAAACCTGATCAAACTCTCTCAAGGAGAATATGTTTCTCGAGCATTTGGAAAACATCTACGAACAAAACTCCATTGTCCAGGATGTAACTTTAAAAAAAAAACTATATCTTGTCCTGCAAGCAATCTCTTTTAGGGTTTCTCTGCAATGATCTTTGAATCTGATTTTTATAATGTTGTCCCTATTTTTATTCTTAGATATGTATGGATCATATATATATATATATATATGCTTGTCGGAGTGATTGTTCCAAACCTATACAATGTTAGGCCTGCAACATTTAACCTATACTTAGAAACCCAAACCATATCGACCCGAAATACACGTAATTGATTGGTTTTAGGTATAAAACAAATCATCCGATGGGTAAAATATTTGATATTAGTGTGTAATACTCGAACCGAACCGAATCGATAGCCGATCAGATACCCGAATTACCCAAATTATGGTATTGTGGATTATTTTTCATATTATTGATATAATTTTTTAGTTTTTTTGGATTTCTTTTTCCGAGCTTTCAAATATATTTTCAGTATTTTGATATTTTTTCTTTAAATAAAAATCGGATTTACTGATATTTTTCAGGGTTTTGGGTTTAATTTTGCCATAATTTTTGAATCCAAATCATAACAAAAAAATATTGGATAAATTTTTGTTCTCTAGACTTTAACCCGACCTAATACCGAACCCAAATACACACAAAGATCGATTACCCAAAATACGTGGACCAGACGGTACTTACCCAAACTCCACCTAGTTCACCCAAAGTCTGCAGACCTACCAAAAACCGTGAATCGGTGGGCTAAAGTTAATGGTTTTATCAAACTATTCGAGAACTCTAGCGTGTGAAGATGATTGGTGAAGTGAGGCAGTGCCTTTTTGAGCCTTCTCCTAGACATGACGGCACAATGGAACTCCACCAGTATTCAAGTTCCGGTTTGACAGGGGAAAGCCGTTTATCTCATGCATTGCAACAAAAAAAGATGATGAAGCCTTGAGAGTTGAGACTTGAGATCCTTATCACCCTCGTTTTAACATTAATGTTAACTATATCTTTAGACCTTGTTAAGAGTATGTTACATGGACCTTTGTAATCTTTTTAGGATGTCATGTATTTGATCTATAAGACAATAGATTATTGAATCTTTGCCTGAGGCTTGCTTATTTTGTTTTTAAAAACTATTATAACACACAAGTTTAAAAAAAAAAAAGATACACTAGATGAGACGTGCATATATCACTGTCATTATATCAATCAGCAGTGTAATATTGTGAGTCAACACCCAATTTTAATATACACTAGTACTCTCTGTCCTGCCAAACAAATCTTGTCGAGCAAGTTAGGTTTGGCTTCTTTGTTAAAAGGAAAGTTAACCCGAGTTCCTTAATCGGTGTTAAAGGACTTATCTTTGTCGAAGGTGGTGACTGCTTTCTCCATGGATAGAGTCAAGGTCTATTCTGTTTTCTTTCTATTTCAGCTCGATTTGAGAAACTGTTTTCTCCATTGATCCTTCATTTTATTGGGCAGAACAAGACGAAATGGATTCAAGCGAAACTTTTCAAACTGTTTTCGTAATGGCTTCCAATTACGCAAAACACTAGCACAAGCAACCAACAATCAAACAAAAGCGAAACACAAGCAAAACCAACAAACTTCATTGGTGTCGAGCGACACCACCCATGATGTCGGTCGACACCAGCACCCTGTGTCGATCCACACCAAAGTGCTGTTGGTCGACACCGACTCGCAGACCCGAACCCAAAATGACGAAACCGACATAAAAACACGAAATCGATCAAATCAACAGAATAACTCTGGGATTCCCTTTCGATAGCTTAATTGAGTTACAACAGCTAATTTGAATGATTAGAGTTTCTGGGTTGTTGATTAGAGTTTTTGGGTTGTTGAAAATTTGATGGGTTTAAACAATTATTGTAATGAAATAAAAATCTGACGACTACTTGATGTGGAAATGCTGTGTCTTCATGTGTTTGATCTTAATTACGAGTTAAAAAGTTATATGTTTAGGCACTTGAACGAAAGACATTGATTTGCTTTTCCGCTCAAATATTTTTCATTACTCCTAGGAACGAAAGTTATATGTTTCTAGGAACTTTTTTTTTTCTTGAATGTTATCAAATCACCCAAACCTTATAATTTTCTTTTTTAGAATCCAACAAAACTCACTTGAAATCCCACTAAAATCCCCCAAATTCCAACAATACGTTTTTTAAATCCCACAAAATCCACCCTAAATCCCACTAAATCTTCCAAATCTCCTAAAATCTCCTAAAATACAAAATCACCTATAATAATCACTTAAAACCCCTACTTCAATACATCCCCCATTGAATTCTCATTTTGCTTAAATGACACTTGTTATGAAACGAATGGAGTATTTAATAATGAAAGAACGAAAAAAAAGGATTACATGAGAATACAAGAATGTATACATAATATATGTCGACTAATATAATAATAATACAAACAGAAACATACATACATTTATATTTTCATTTTGTACTAACGCAGAAAAAAAGAATGTTAATTTTCATAATTTGAAATTAAAATTTTTTAGCACTCCTTCTGCATCCAGCCGCATAAGATGCCACTTACAAAACCGCCACCATCCCTTGGAGGAACGTAATATTCTGTATGAGACGTTTGTTGTTTCTTACAAAGTTTTTTGCAAGCTTCTTCGCAAATGACCGGATCATATTTTTTCATCACTTTCGAGCACTGATTCAGGATACAATGTTTAACACACATTTCTACATTGGTTGAATGAGAAATATGTGCCGAAAATACTATCATAATTATAGCAACAATCGTGAAAATGCTGCATGTTTTTTTGAAGGCTTGACCTGCCATAACTTTTTTTTTCACCTCAAATCCTAAATGAGTATTGCAATTCTTATTTTCTGTTTAGATAGGTGAACGAGATGATTGGTGAGTGTAGATGATTTTTATAGTGAAAGTAATGGTATCCATTTTTAGCATTTGTTTTAATCTGTTTAATGCTTCTCTATCTTGAGATTAAACATCAAATTAAGTTTTGTCGAATTAGCTGTTCTTTTTTACATATTTAGTTGTCCAAACAACTTAGTGCTATGAGAAAACAATGACTAGTTATTCGTATTGTAAAGTGCTAATGGCAAGCTTGCAGATGCCTCAATTTGCCATTTTGGTTTATTTTGTAACCACATATTGCTTAAAAATATTCATTTTTAACAGCATGTATAAATATATCAATAGGATCTATTGAATGGTTTAATAATATATGTTGAATTGAATAAACATATAAGCACTCTCGAAATCCATGCTAAGTAGTCACATATAATCCCAAATATCATTGCATAGTAGAAATTTAAGATTTTTTTGGAACCCAAAGAGGCATACAGTTTAACAATTTCCATGTTTAAGGTTTCACTAATAACTTAAGCAGCTACACAACACTGTGCTGATATTTGGGAAATCGATGTTTCTGAAGAGACTTGGCTGGTCAAGGCAGCGTTGAGCAGGTTTTGATGTCAGGAGATGTGATAGAGTAGCCAAAAGAAGAAATAAGCTAGCTGGGTTATCCAAGACATGAATAATATGGGTTTCAAAATCTCCATACTAATCGAGTCTGCTTCAAAGACCGAATGAATAAGCAAAGCCTCTGGTTGGTAAAATGGAATCGAGTAGTTGCCACGGACTCCACTACGTACAAGAGGCTCTTAACACAACAATCACTTCTTATAATCGATTTTTGTGAAATAACATATGACCCCAATATTGTTTCTCAAGCATCATAATAGCCCATGTAATTAAAGTTTTCTAGCAAAATAACTTTCTCTATATGTGTGTGCGTGATAAACTACTAATAGATGACATAAATTTGATTAATATACTCCATTCTTTGTTGAATAACTGATGTTGTATAAGACTGTTTTGTTTGGTTTGTTTTTGTCGAAACCAGATTCATTTCACCCTTAACCGAAAATAGAAGTGGTACTAAATATAGTGATACAAATACTAGTAGTACAAAGATAGCAGTATAAATAGTAATTTTGTAAACTTATAGTACAAATATAAATTCCCATTAGTAACATTACAGTAGTACAATAGTAGTTTTTATAATAAAAAATTATTAAAATAATAAACAAACAAATTATTATAATTTAAATTTTAAAATAACTTAATTTAGAAAAAGAAATTGATAGATATAAGTTACATATCTGATTTTTTAACAAAAATAAATGAATGACACATTTAGATAATAACTTAGTGACAAAAACAAAGATTTCGACCATAACAAAATGACATGAATGTTGCTCGATCTTGTTATTCGTACACCCTGGAGACAGTGATAGCCATGTGTCTTCCTCTCAAGATCACTACGTCTTCCACGTACAGTTTAACCGTACGGATGGACTCACCACTCTTTGTATGGCCGATGTAAACGACGGATATGCGTCCTCCTCCTCCTTCATGGCCGATGAAAACGACGGAAATGTGTCCTCCTCCTCCTTCTCCTTTCTTTACTTTCGATTTTCCTCTGTATCTCTGTGTTTGCTTCTTGAATGTTTCAGAGCATTCCTTGAATGATTTATTTCCGATATTGATCAATAAACTGATCGAGTTATGTTGAATTTTTTCTTCAATTTCTAGAAAGATTGAAATAAGAAGAGTCTATTTTTTTTCTTAACATAGCATAATAATTTGGTAAACAATATGTATCAAGAGTATGATTTTTTTTTTCAGTTAACTTTTAGTTTCTTGGAAAGTTCTATTTTCTTTTGACAATGCTTGTGAACTCTTCTTATACGTTTTGACTGTTAGAATTCCATTTTCAGTTATTAAGGATACACACCAGAGATTTTTCCGGACTTATGGCCAGGCGGTTCATTTGGCGAACGCTTATGCTATGAATGATAAGTTCTCAAGAGTTCTAAGCCAACAGCTCGAGTACTACTCTAAGGATCCTAATGCCGATAGGATAACTCGAATTAAGGGTGAAATGAATCTGGTTTCGGATTTCTCTGTATATCTCATGGTTTCATGGTTTGTCGGTTTGAAAAGATTTATGTGCTTGGTGTTTTTTAAACAGGTGAATTTCTTCCAAACGGAGTACTAAAGATCATCGATCGTAAACCTGATCAAACTCTCTCAAGGAGAGTATGTTTCTCGAGCATTTGGAAAACATCTACGAACAAAACTCCATTGTCCAGGATGTAACTTTAAAAAAAAAACTATATCTTGTCCTGCAAGCAATCTCTTTTAGGGTTTCTCTGCAATGATCTTTGAATCTGATTTTTATAATATTGTCCCTATTTTTATTCTTAGATATGTATGGATCAGATATATATATATATATATATATGCTTGTCGGAGTGATTGTTCCAAACCTATACAATGTTAGGCCTGCAACATTTAACCTATACTTAGAAACCCAAACCAAATCGACCCGAAATACACGTAATTGATTGGTTTTAGGTATAAAACAAATCATCCTATGGGTAAAATATTTGATATTAGTGTGTAATACTCGAACCAAACCGAATCGATAGCCGATCAGATACCCGAATTACCCAAATTATGGTATTGTGGATTATTTTTCATATTAGTGATATAATTTTTTAGTTTTTTTGAATTTATTTTTCCGAGCTTTCAAATATACTAGAGTAATGCCCGCGCATACGCGCGGGTTTTCTTATTGTTATAGTTTAAGAAAAATGTTACTCCAAATAATCCAACACCCGTATTTTAATTCTTATTTGCTTTGGAGTATAAAACAATTATAGATTTGTGATTAATCTTTTAACCCAAATAACACCTGTATTGTAATTCAACAACACTTGTATTGTAATTTTTATTTGCTTCATTAGACTTTCAAATATATAGTTTTGTATAATACCACATGTTTTTAAACCCTTGACACTCTTTATTTATTCACCGCTACGTCGAACACACTCTGCTTCTCTGCCATCGCTTTTTCTGAATCCAATTCTCGAGAACTTAAATGTTTAATAGTGATTCAAGATTAATGACGAAGGATAATAATTTTAAAGTGATATAATAGTTTTTTTAATTTTATATGTTACAATGGGCATAAAAGAAAACCAAAAGTTGCATTGAAATTCCATTAAACTTTTGGATATTTTTTTTAAAGTGAAAATTATATGAAAATATATTTTGTATGTTACAATAAGCACAAAAGAAGACCAAAAGTTGCATTAATGTTATATTAAATTTTTGGATTTTTGTTTTTAAAGTGAAAATTATATAATATGTGTCATTTTCTCCTGTGTCCATGTGTCAACAATATGGAGAAGTTGGCCTCTTTTCATATATATGATTTTCAGTATTTTGATATTTTTTCTTTAAATAAAAATCGGATTTACTGATATTTTTCAGGGTTTTGGGGTTTAATTTTGCCATAATTTTTGAATCCAAATCATAACAAAAAAATATTGGATCAAAATTTGGTTCTCTAGACTTTAACCCGACCTAATACCGAACCGAAATACACACAAAGATCGATTACCCAAAATACGTGGACCAGACGGTACTTACCCAAACTCCACCTAGTTCACCCAAAGTCTGCAGACCTACCAAAAACCGTGAATCGGTGGGCTAAAGATAATGGTTTTATCAAACTATTCCAGAACTCTAGCGTGTGAAGATGATTGGTGAAGTGAGGCACTGCCTTTTTGAGCCTTCTCCTAGACATGACGGCACAATGGAACTCCACCAGTATTCAAGTCCCGGTTTGACAGGGGAAAGCCGTTTATCTCATGCATTGCAACAAAAAAAGATGATGAAGCCTTGAGAGTTGAGACTTGAGAGCCTTAACACCCTCGTTTTAACATTAATGTTAACTATATCTTTAGACCTTGTTAAGAGTATGTTACATGGACCTTTGTAATCTTTTTAGGATGTCATGTATTTGATCTATAAGACAATAGATTATTGAATCTTTGCCTGAGGCTTGCTTATTTTGTTTTTAAAAACTATTATAACACACAAGTTTAAAAAAAAAAATTGAGAGAGAGAGAGAGAGAGAGAGAGAGAGAGAGAGAGAGAGAGAGAGAGAGAGAGAGAGAGAGAGAGAGAGAGAGAGAGAGAGAGAGAGAGAGAGAGAGAGAGAGAGAGAGAGAGAGAGAGAGAGAGATAGAGAGAGAGAGAGAGAGAGATAGAGAGAGAGAGAAATTTTGTTCAAGGATGTGGTCTCGTGGATTACCGGAGAGACACTTACAAGATGAGACGTGCATATATCACTGTCATTATATCAATCAGCAGTGTAATATTGTGAGTCAACACCCAATTTTAATATACACTAGTACTCTCTGTCCTGCCAAACAAATCTTGTCGAGCAAGTTAGGTTTGGCTTCTTTGTTAAAAGGAAAGTTAACCCGAGTTCCTTAATGTCGTCGGTGTTAAAGGACTTATCTTTGTCGAAGGTGGTGACTGCTTTCTCCATGGATAGAGTCAAGGTCTATTCTGTTTTCTTTCTATTTCAGCTCGATTTGAGAAACTGTTTTCTCCATTGATCCTTCATTTTATTGGGCAGAACAAGACGAAATGGATTCAAGCGAAACTTTTCAAACTGTTTTCGTAATGGCTTCTAATTACGCAAAACACTAGCACAAGCAACCAACAATCAAACAAAAGCGAAACACAAGCAAAACCAACAAACTTCATTGGTGTCGAGTGACACCACCCATGATGTCGGCCGACACCAGCACCCTGTGTCGATCCACACCAAAGTGGTGTTGGTCGACACCGACTCGCAGACCCGAACCCGAAATCACGAAACTGACATAAAAACACGAAATCGATCAAATCAACAGAATAACTCTGGGATTCCCTTTCGATAGCTTAATTGAGTTACAACAGCTAATTTGAATGATTAGAGTTTCTGGGTTGTTGAAAATTTGATGGGTTTAAACAATTATTGTAATGAAATCAAAATCTGACGACTACTTGATGTGGAAATGCTGTGTCTTCATGTGTTTTATCTTAATTACGAGTTGAAAAGTTATATGTTTAGGCACTTGAACGAAAGACATTGATTTGCTTTTTCGCTCAATTATTTTTCATTACTCCTAGGAACGAAAGTTTATGTTTCTAGGAACTTTTTTTTTCTTGAATGTTATCAAATCACCCAAACCTTATAATTTTCTTTTTTTAGAATCCCACAAAAATCACTTGAAATACCATTAAAATCCCCCAAAATCCCATCAATACGTTTTTTAAATCCCACAAAATCCACCCTAAATCCCACTAAATCTTCCAAATCTCCTAAAATCTCCTAAAATACAAAATCACCTATAATAATCACTTAAAACCCCTACTTCAATACATCCCCCATTGAATTCTTATTTTGCTTAAATGACACTTGTTATGAAACGAATGGAGTATTTAATAATAAAAGAACGAAAAAAAAGGATTACATGAGAATACAAGAATGTATACATAATATATGTCGACTAATATAATAATAATACAAACAGACACATACATATATTTATATTTTCATTTTGTACTAACGCAGAAAAAAAGAATGTTAATTTTCATAATTTGAAATTAAAATTTTTTAGCACTCCTTCTGCATCCAGCCGCATAAGATGCCACTTACAAAACCGCCACCATCCTTTGGAGGAACGTAATATTCTGTATGAGCCGTTTGTTGTTTCTTACAAAGTTTTTAGCAAGCTTCTTCGCAAATGACCGGATCATATTTTTTCATCACTTTCGAGCACTGATTCGGGATACAATGTTTAACACACATTTCTACATTGGTTGAATGAGAAATATGTGCCGAAAATACTATCATAATTATAGCAACAACCGTGAAAATGCTGCATGTTTTTTTGAAGGCTTGACATGCCATAACTTTTTTTTTCACCTCAAATCCTAAATGAGTATTGCAATTCTTATTTTCTGTTTAGATAGGTGAACGAGATGATTGGTGAGTGTAGATGATTTTTATAGTGAAAGTAATGGTATCCATTTTTAGCATTTGTTTTAATCTGTTTAATGCTTCTCTATCTTGAGATATAAACACCAAATTAAGTTTTGTCGAATTAGCTGTTCTTTTTTATATATTTAGTTGTCCAAACAACTTAGTGCTATGAGAAAACAGTGACTAGTTATTCGTATTGTACAGTGCTAAAGCTAAGCTTGCCGATGCCTCAATTTGCCATTTTGGTTTATTTTGTAACCACATATTGCTTACAAATATTCATTTTTAACAGCATGTATAAATATATCAATAGGATCTATTGAATGGTTTAATAATATATGTTGAATTGAATAAATATATAAGCACTCTCGAAATCCATGCTAAGTAGTCACATATAATCCCAAATATCATGGCATAGTAGAAATTTAATATTTTTTTGGAACCCAAAGAGGCATACAGACTAACAATTTCTGTAACATCCCTCTTCGTGATAAATGTGGAGAGGCTTAAGAGAATTTTATTTGGCTACCTATGTCAACAAAGTGCACTTACCTTTTCGGTCAAAGGTCTATAAGTAACTCCAGAGTTAAGCGTGCTTGGGCTGGAGTAGTTGAAGGATGGGTGACCTTTCGGGAAGTGGTTTACGAAACCGTGTGAGTGAGGCCAAAACACAGGGAAAGGTCGGGTGTTGATTGCAGGGATAGTAAACAAGTCATTAGAGCCTCTCAAAAATAACGGACTGGCCGTCGGACAGGGGTGAGGCCCACGGGCCCAGAGAGATGGCGTGGGTGACTCACCGGGAAGGGCGGTCTGGGCGTTATAATTAACATCCATAGCCCTTTTTCTGGAGTTTTGGGGGTTGCGTCGGGCGACGCAACAATTGCAAAATCAGACCCGGTTCGATTTAAGTGAAATTGGGTCCGGTTTAGCCCGGTTAAGGGCTGGAAACCCTGATTTTCGAGTTTAAAGAAGGAGCAGCCGTTTTTCTTCCTCACTTTTGTCCTTTTGCGAAAAGGAGAAGTTCATGAGGAGAGCTGGGCGATTTTGGAGAGATCTGTGGTGTTCTTGGGCGAATCTGAGGCGGATATGTTGCTGTTCTTCATTGTTTTCTCTTCCTTTCCTTTTTCAATCCAATTCAAGGTGAGTGCATGACTGTAGGTCCGCAAATCACTAGATCTGGATTGATTGAATGTTGTTCTTGAGGTGTTGGTTTATGTGATGATGTTTGGTTGATTCTCTGTTAATTTGTGTTTCTGCGTGTTTTGTTGATATTTGTCGACCTGGGACATGCATCGGGCGACGCAATCGGTCGACGCAAAGCTTGCATCGGTCGCCGCAGCCGGTTCTGTCTGGTTCAATTGGAAATTGTTTCTGGTTCAAATTAAGTGATTTCTGGTTAAAATCTGGTTAAATGGTTTAATTCGATTTAATTAATTAAATGATATTTAATTAATTAAGATTAAAATAATTATTTAATTATTTTAAAATATGGAAAATTATTATTTAATTATGAGAATTATTTAATAATTGAGAAATGAGTTTTAATTATTAATAATTATTTAATAATTGGAAAATGGTATTTAATAATTATTGGAGTTTATAAATATTATTAAATATCTAGTAAATTGCGTAAATGGCTGTAGGCAGAGTGATTGCCTCACTAAGTATTTATTAAATACTTACGCAACTCCATTCCAATGTGTTGCAGGTAAAAGATTTGTGTGATCGCGGAATCAAGGCTGAAGAGGGGGATGATAGGATGTTTATTGCTTTTATTGTTTTGCATTATTTTGCTAGACTTGTTTAATTATTATTTGCTTCCGCTGAACTGATTTATTTGTTATTGATATTTTATTTATTTAATTTATTTTAAAGACCTTCGCTAGAATTGTTAGTATTTAATTATTAAAAAAAAAAATGTTGGTTGTTTCATTTTGGTATCAGAGCCTAGACGGTTTTAGGACTGTTAGAATTGCTAGGCTTTAGTATCATCCCCTTCAGCTACAAGAGATTCCGCGGTGAGTTTATGTTTGTTTTGAGTTTTGGTTGCGTGTTCTAGTGTGCTCTTTTTGGTTCCATGAGTGAGATGGACTGAGTAGCTAGAGGTTGTGGCGCGAGAGGGCGCGGTGCTTGAGGCCGTGGAGGCCGGGGCCGAGATTGTGGACTTCGGCGGATTCGGGAGAGAGTGTGGTGCCGAGTGTGGCGACTGCGTCGGTGACCCAGTCGGTATCCATGGCGAGTGAGGCCAGTGTGGATGCGAGTGTTGGTTTGGGAGCGGGGCTGCTCCGGGTTGGGGTGGTGCTCCGGCTCAGGGTCTTGATGACTTAGTGGTGGGTTTGCTGACGCAGTTATTGGCTCGTTTTCCGCCAGTGGTTCCACAAGGGGCTCCGGGAGTACCTCCAGTGGCAGAGGTGCAGCAGAGGGCTGCGGGATTTGTTCAGCCGCAGGCTGCGGGTTTGATGGTGCCGTCCTATCTTGGATATGATGGGGCACATGCAGAGGATTGGTACGCCGTTTTGAGGGCGGAGTTAGCCCAGAGGCGGCAGATGAGTGGCGTCAGAGATTGGAGCGGAATTTCCAGTCTATCAGATGTTTGGTTTAGTATCAGGTGGAGTTAGCAGTCCACTATCTGAGTGGTGATGCACATTTGTGGTGGTTGTAGTTTGTTCTTTTTGTGTGATAGAATTGTGGAGGTTCTCAACGCATGTGTTGTGTAATGACCTTGTTAGTGGGCGGTTTTGAGTCCCACGTTTTATTCGACTCTGGAGCATCGAATTGCTTCATTACACCGGAGCGTGCCGAGAAGAGTGGCATCCGGAGTAGCGCGGCGAGAGCGCGGGCATGGTCAAGGTGGCGGGAGGTGGATTCTTGTCTACTTTGGGCCGTGCTAGAGGAGTCGAGATCGAGATTGCGGGGCAGTCAATGCCAGCAGATTTGGTCATCAGTCCGGTGGAGCTGTATGATGTTATTCTCGGGATGGACTGGTTGTCACTACAGAGTTCATCTGGATTGCTACAGAGGTAGAGTGGTCTTCGAGCGAGATGCAGGGAGGTTGGTTTATCAGGGAGTGAGACCGACTTCCGGGAGTATTGTGATATCTGCTATTCAGGCCGAGCAGTTGTTAGAGCGGGGCTGTGAGGCGTATCTGGCGACGATTTCTATGTCTGAGTCAGGAGCTGGAGTTGTTATGGGAGATATTGAGGTTGTCCAGGATTTTGAGGATGTCTTTCAGTCACTGAAGGGATTACCACCATCTCGGTCTGATCCTTTCACGATTGAGTTAGAGCCGGGGACAGCACCGATATCGAAGACGCCTTACAGGATGGCGCCAGCTGAGTTGGCAGAGCTGAAGAAGCAGATAGAGGACCTTTTGTCTAAGGGGTTCATTCGACCGAGTGTTTCACCGTGGGGAGCACCGGTGTTGTTTGTGAAGAAGAAGGATGGAGTTTCAGACTTTGTATCGATTACAGAGGTCTTAACCGAGTCACTGTGAAGAACAGGTACCCACTCCCGAGGATTGATGAGTTGTTGGATCAGTTGAGGGGTGCTACTTGGTTCTCCAAGATTGACTTGGCATCGGGGTATCATCAGATCCCGATAGATGAGGCAGATGTCAGGAAGACTGCTTTCAGGACGCGTTATGGGCATTTTGAGTTTGTGGTTATGCCTTTCGGTTTGACTAACGCGCCGGCAGCCTTCATGAGATTGATGAACGACGTGTTCAGGGAGTATTTGGACGTGTTTGTCATCATTTTCATTGATGATATTCTGGTATACTCGAGGAGTCAGGAGGAGCATGCGACTCACTTGAGGTTGGTTCTGGAGAAGCTTCGGGAGCAGAAGCTTTTTGCTAAGTTGAGCAAGTGCAGTTTCTGGCAGCGAGAGATGGGATTTCTTGGCCACATTGTTTCTGCAGAGGGAGTTTCTGTGGATCCGGCTAAGATTGAGGCTATCAGAGATTGGCCTAGACCTAGTAGTGCCACCGAGATCAGGAGTTTTCTGGGTTTGGCAGGATACTACAGGAGGTTCGTCAAGGGGTTTGCTACCATGGCGCAGCCGATGACGAAGTTGACTGGGAAGGATGTCCCTTTGTTTGGTCAGCTGAGTGTGAGGAGAGCTTTAGTCAGCTCAAGGAGATGTTGACTACTACACCAGTGTTGGCGTTACCCGAGCCAGGGAAGCCTTACATGGTGTATACAGATGCTTCAGGCATTGGTCTTGGTTGTGTGCTGATGCAGGAGGGCAGAGTGATAGCATATGCTTCGAGACAGTGGCAGGGCAGTGAGCGTAACCGTCCTACACATGACTTAGAGTTGGGAGCAGTGATCTTCGCGTTGAAGATTTGGAGGTCTTACTTGCTGGGTGAGACAGTACAGGTCTTCACGGATCACAAGAGTTTGCAGCATATCTTCACTCAGCCGATGATGAACGCGAGACAGACGCGCTGGGTTGAGTTCTTGGCGGACTATCAGGTGAACATTAACTACCATCCGGGCAAGGCTAACCTAGTGGCGGACGCGTTGAGTAGACGGAGGTATGATTCCGCAGTTGAGCGAGATGTGGAGTCTCTGGTTGGCGAGATCAGTACCTTGCGTTTGTGTGCCATTTCGCAGGAGCCTTTGGGTTTAGAGGCAGTGGATCAGGCGGATCTACTTAGCAGGATCAGAGTTGCTCAGCAGAGTGATCAGAGTTTGCTAGATGCGACGAGAGTGACTGGTTCTGAGTATGAGGTCTCTGCGAATGGGACTATCTTGGTTCGTGGGCGAGTTTGTGTGCCTAAGGATGTGGAGTTGAGACATCAGATTCTGAGAGAGGCTCATTCGAGCAAGTTTTCCATTCATCCGGAGCGACCAAGATGTACCATGACCTCAAGAGGTACTATCATTGGGTCGGGATGAAGAGGGATGTAGCAGACTGGGTTGCGAAGTGCAACACTTGTGCCTTGGTGAAGGCAGAGCATCAGGTTCCGGGTGGTCTTTTGCAGAGTTTACCCATTCCAGAGTGGAAGTGGGACAGGATTACGATGGATTTCGTGGTTGGACTACCTGTTTCGAGGACTTTTGATGCTATTTGGGTGATTGTGGATCGGTTGACTAAGTCTGCACATTTCTTGGCCATCAAGAAGACAGATGGAGCTGCTGTCTTGGCTAGGAAGTTTGTGCGAGAGATTGTGAGGCTGCATGGAGTGCCAGCTAGTATTGTGTCAGACCGTGATCCCAGATTCACTTCAGAGTTTTGGAGAGCTTTCAGGCAGAGATGGGCACTAAGGTGCATTTGAGTACAGCTTATCATCCGCAGACAGATGGTCAGTCAGAGAGGACTATTCAGACTGGAGGATTTGCTGAGGATGTGTGTGTTGGATTGGGGTGGCCATTGGGCAGATCACCTGAGCTTAGTTGAGTTTGCATACAACAACAGCTTTCAGGCGAGTATTGGCATGGCTCCATTCGAGGCTTTGTATGGGAGGCCATGTAGGACACCCCTATGCTGGACCCAAGTGGGGGAGCGCAGCATGTATGGAGCTACTTATGTTTAGGAGACGACAGAGAAGGTTCGTGTTGTGAGGCTGAACATGAAGGAGGCTCAGGATAGGCAGAAGAGTTATGCAGATAGACGCAGACGAGAGCTTGAGTTTCAGGTTGGAGATAGAGTTTATCTCAAGATGGCTATGTTGAGGGGTCCTAACAGATCCATACCAGGGAACAAGCTGAGTCCGTGTTTTATGGGTCCGTTTCCAGTAGTGGAGCGAGTTGGGCCATTGGCTTACAGGCTGGAGTTGCCTGAGATTATGAAAGCCTTTCACAAGGTGTTTCATGTGTCGATGCTGAGGAAGTGTCTTCACCCTACAGAGGAGTTAGTGGCTAGGATTCCAGAGGATGTTCAGCCAGATTTGACAGTGCCGGCAGTGCCTGTGAGGATGCTTTGTATTTGTATTTTCGTTTTGGTGTTAACGATATACATTTTGGAGTTTAATGAGATCAGTTTTTTTTTCTCATTTTGCCTTGTGTTGTGAAATGGTATTCGGATGTTACACATGTTTGACCAGTTTTTGGTTGTGAGACGGTCTTATCTTATGGCTATAGACAATTTCCGGAATTTTTACTCTAAGGATTACGATCCTGAATAACTCATCATGTTTTTGGAGATTTCGTTGTCTGGTAGACTCTCTGGGTGCAAGTAGTCCTCAGTTGAGTGTAGCTTATCTGGGTGCAAGTAGGCCTCAGTATAAGCATTTTAGTTCATCTGGGTGCAAGTGGGCCTCAGTATGGACGTTTTCGGGTTCGTCTGGGTGCAAGTGGGCCTCAGTGCGGACCAGTGTGAACTTGTCTGGGTGCAAGTGGGCCCCAGTACAAGTTGTTTTGATGTGTTTGGATGATGAGTTAGGAGTGAAATTTTCGTGGAATGTGCTTATGACATAGGATTTGACGTATGTCTCGGGGATCAGGTGAGGATCTCCAGTATTGCGGCCTTGCGAGGTCGGGTTTTTGTGGTCTCTGTGACGTTGTGTTGGGATTCGAAGTCGAATCCAGTTTAGTGGAGGAGAGTTGTAACATCCGTAGCCCTTTTTTGGAGTTTTGGGGGTTGCGTCGGGCGACGCAAGGTGTGCGTCGGTCGACGCAACAATTGCAAAATCAGACCCGGTTCGATTTAAGTGAAATTGGGTCCGGTTTAGCCCGGTTAAGGGCTGGAAACCCTGATTTTCGAGTTTAAAGAAGGAGATTTCGTTCTCTGGTAGACTCTCTGGGTGCAAGTAGGCCTCAGTTGAGTGTAGCTTATCTGGGTGCAAGTAGGCCTCAGTATAAGCATTTTAGTTCATCTGGGTGCAAGTGGGCCTCAGTATGGACGTTTTCGGGTTCGTCTGGGTGCAAGTGGGCCTCAGTGCGGACCGGTGTGAACTTGTCTGGGTGCAAGTGGGCCCCAGTACAAGTTGTTTTGATGTGTTTGGATGATGAGTTAGGAGTGAAATTTTAGTGGAATGTGCTTATGACATAGGATTTGACGTATGTCTCGGGGATCAGGTGAGGATCTCCAGTATTGCGGCCTTGCGAGGTCGGGTTTTTGTGGTCTCTGTGACGTTGTGTTGGGATTCGAGGTCGAATCCAGTTTAGTGGAGGAGAGTTGTAACATCCGTAGCCCTTTTTTGGAGTTTTGGGGGTTGCGTCGGGCGACGCAAGGTGTGCGTCGGGCGACGCAAGGTGTGCGTCGGGCGACGCAAGGTGTGCGTCGGTCGACGCAACAATTGCAAAATCAGACCCGGTTCGATTTAAGTGAAATTGGGTCCGGTTTAGCCCGGTTAAGGGCTGGAAACCCTGATTTTCGAGTTTAAAGAAGGAGCAGCCGTTTTTCTTCCTCACTTTTGTCCTTTTGCGAAAAGGAGAAGTTCATGAGGAGAGCTGGGCGATTTTGGAGAGATCTGTGGTGTTCTTGGGCGAATCTGAGGCGGATCTGTTGCTGTTCTTCATTGTTTTCTCTTCCTCTTCCTTTTTCAATCCAATTCAAGGTGAGTGCATGACTGTAGGTCCGCAAATCACTAGATCTGGATTGATTGAATGTTGTTCTTGAGGTGTTCTTATGATATAAGGTTTATGTGATGATGTTTGGTTGATTCCTGTGTTAATTTGGTGTTTCTGCGTGTTTTAATGATATCTCTGTCGACTTGACGGACATGCGTCGGGCGACGCAGAGCTTGCGTCGGTCGATGCAAAGCTTGCGTCGGTCGACGCAGCCGGTTCTGTCTGGTTCAATTGGAAATTAATTTCTGGTTCAAATTAAGTGATTTCTAGTTAAAATCTGGTTAAATGGTTTAATTCAAATTTAATTAATTAAATGATATTTAATTGATTAAGAGGCTTAAATAATTATTTAAATTATTTTAAAATATGGAAAATTATTATTTAATTATAAGAATTATTTAATAATTGAGAAATGAAGTTTTAATTATTAATAATTATTTAATAATTGGAAAATGGTATTTAATAATTATTGGAGTTTATAAATATTATTAAATATCTAGTAAATTGCGTAATTGGCCTGTAGGCAGAGTGATTGTCTCACTAAGTATTTATTAAATACTTACGCAACTCCATTCCAATGTGTTGCAGGTAAAAGATTTGTGTGATCATGGAATCAAGGCTGAAGAGGGGATGATAGGATGTTATTGCTTTTATTTATTTTGCATTATTTTGCTAGACTTGTTCAATTAGTATTTGCTTCCGCTGAACTGATTTATTTGTTATTGATATTTTATTTATTTAATTTATTTTAAAGACCTTCGCTAGAATTGTTTAGTATTTAATTATTAAAAAAAAAAGTGTTGGTTGTTTCAATTTTCAAGTTTAAGGTTTCACTAATAACTTAAGCAGCTACACAACACTGTGCTGATATTTGGGAAATCGATGTTTCTGAAGAGATTTGGCTGGTCAAGGCAGCGTTGAGAAAGTTTTGATGTCAGGAGATGTGATAGAGTAGCCAAAAGAAGAAATAAGCTAGCTGGGTTATCCAAGACATGAATGATATGGGTTTCAAGATCTCCATACTAATCGAGTCTGCTTCAAAGACCGAATGAATAAGCAAAGCCTCTGGTTGGTAAAATGGAATCCAGTAGTTGCCACGGACTCCACTGCGTACAAGAGGCTCTTAACACAACAATCACTTCTTCTAATCAATTTTTGTGAAATAACATATGACCCCAATATTGTTTCTCAAGCATCATAATAGCCCATGTAATTAAAGTTTTCTAGCAAAATAACATTCTCTATATGTGTGTGCGTGATAAACTACTAATAGATGACATAATTTTGATTAATATACTCCATTCTTTGTTGAATAACTGATGTTGTATAAGACTGTTTTGTTTGGTTTGTTTTGCCGAAACCAGATTCATTTCACCCTTGACCGAAAATATAAGTGGTACTAAATATAGTGATACAAATACTAGTAGTACAAAGATAGCAGTATAAATAGTAATTTTGTAAACTTAATTCTGCAACTTTTGTCTTTTAGTGGATTTTTGTTTTTTCCAGCTGAATCTGTTCTCATTTCAACTGGTAACCAACAAAAAATATTCAGCTAGATTCTTCAGCATTCAGCAATTCTGCTAACACCAGTTAGGGCCATAATTTGGTAAACAATATGTATCAAGAGTATGATTTTTTTTTTTTCAGTTAACTTTTAGTTTCTTGGAAAGTTATTTTTCTTTTGACAATGCTTGTGAACTCTTCTTATACGTTTTGACTGTTAGAATTCCATTTTCGGTTATTGAGGATACACACGAGAGATTTGTCCGGACTTATGACCAGGCGGTTCATTTGGCGAAAGCTTATGCTATGAATGATAAGTTCTCAAGAGTTCTAAGCCAACAGCTCGAGTACTACTCTAATGATCCTAATGCCGATAGGATAACTCGAATTAAGGGTGAAATGAATCTGGTTTCGGATTTCTCTGTATATCTCATGGTTTCATGGTTTGTCGGTTTGAAAAGATTTATGTGCTTGGTGTTTTTTAACAGAAGACAGGTGAATTTCTTCCAAACGGAGTACTAAAGATCATCGATTGTAAACCTGATCAAACTCTCTCAAGGAGAATATGTTTCTCGAGCATTTGGAAAACATCTACGAACAAAACTCCATTGTCCAGGATGTAACTTTAAAAAAAAAACTATATCTTGTCCTGCAAGCAATCTCTTTTAGGGTTTCTCTGCAATGATCTTTGAATCTGATTTTTATAATGTTGTCCCTATTTTTATTCTTAGATATGTATGGATCAGATATATATATGCTTGTCGGAGTGATTGTTCCAAACCTATACAATGTTAGGCCTGCAACATTTAACCTATACTTAGAAACCCAAACCAAATCGACCCGAAATACACGTAACTGATTGGTTTGAGGTATAAAACAAATCATCCGATGGGTAAAATATTTGATATTAGTGTGTAATACTCGAACCAAACCGAATCGATAGCCGATCAGATACCCGAATTACCTAAATTATGGTATTGTGGATTAGTTTTCATATTATTGATATAATTTTTTAGTTTTTTTTGGATTTCTTTTTCCGAGCTTTCAAATATATTTTTAGTATTTTGATATTTTTTCTTTAAATAAAAATTGGATTTACTGATATTTTTCAGGGTTTTGAATTTAATTTTGAGTTTTCGTGTGATAAATAACCATAATTTTTGAATCCAAATCATAACAAAAAAAAATTGGATAAAATTTGGTTCTCTAGACTTTAACCCGACCTAATACCGAACCGAAATACACACAAAGATCGATTACCCAAAATATGTGGACCAGTCGGTACTTACCCAAACTCCACCTAGTTCACTCAAAGTCTGCAGACCTACCAAAAACCGTGAATCGGTGGGCTAAAGATAATGGTTTTATCAAACTATTCCAGAACTCTAGCGTGTGAAGATGATTGGTGAAGTGAGGCACTGCCTTTTTGAGCCTTCTCCTAGACATGACGGCACAATGGAACTCCACCAGTATTCAAGTCCCGGTTTGACAGGGGAAAGCCGTTTATCTCATGCATTGCAACAAAAAAAGATGATGAAGCCTTGAGAGTTGAGACTTGAGAGCCTTAACACCCTCGTTTTAACATTAATGTTAACTATATCTTTAGACCTTGTTAAGAGTATGTTACATGGACATTTGTAATCTTTTTAGGATGTCATGTATTTGATCTATAAGACAATAGATTATTGAATCTTTGCCTGAGGCTTGCTTATTTTGTTTTTAAAAACTATTATAACACACAAGTTTAAAAAAAAAAATTGAGAGAGAGAGAGAGAGAGAGAGAGAGAGAGAGAGAAATTTTGTTCAAGGATGTGGTCTCGTGGATTACCGGAGAGACACTTACAAGATGAGACGTGCATAACTGTCATTATATCAATCAGCAGTTTAATATTGTGAGTCAACACCCAATTTTAATATACACTAGTACTCTCTGTCCTGCCAAACAAATCTTGTCGAGCAAGTTAGGTTTGGCTTCTTTGTTAAAAGGAAAGTTAACCCGAGTTCCTTAATGTCGTCGGTGTTAAAGGACTTATCTTTGTTGAAGGTGGTGACTGCTTTCTCCATGGATAGAGTCAAGGTCTATTCTGTTTTCTTTCTATTTCAGCTCGATTTGAGAAACTGTTTTCTCCATTGATCCTTCATTTTATTGAGCAGAAAAAGACGAAATGGATTCAAGCGAAACTTTTCAAACTGTTTTCGTAATGGCTTCCAATTACGCAAAACACTAGCACAAGCAACCAACAATCAAACAAAAGCGAAACACAAGCAAAACCAACAAACTTCATTGGTGTCGAGCGACACCACCCATGATGTCGGTTGATATACCTCTATTTTACATGCTTTTTATATGGTTTTACTATGATTTTTATAAGGTTTTTAATGGATTTCTGATCTAAAAAGGTAGTTTTTAAGGATTTATAGTACTTAGAGTCCAAACAGGTCAAAAGATGCATTTTGGAGCAAAACACATGATTTGGACTTCAAGACAGCTCCAGGACGTAGCATCAACTTAAGAAGGGCATTAAAACCAATCTACTCAATGGAATTCATCAAATCCAGTTCGAGGCGATGCATACGTGAGTTAGCTTTGCAACGCAACTGGAATCACTCAGTTTGACCGAGTAGATTGGGAGATATCTCTATTTCCCTGAGACATATACGAGGGAGCTTAATCGGACTGCATCAGTACATCAAACGGGCAGCCGCGGCTTGGACCCTTAAACTCAATGGATTTCAATGAAACTGATACCCAAGATATCCAGATGAGTTATTGTTCCAATGCCGTTGGAAGTATGCAATTTGGATAAGCCGTTTAGGAGATATCACGTTTGTACTGAAGACTGGTTAACAGCCGGCCGAACGCACTCGGCCGGACAGGAAGGGAATTGGCTTCGCTCGGCCTTCTCCAGGACGGATCCGACCGCACGACCGCACCGTCCGACCCGGGAGGCAATGGACCACGATCGACCGAGATCATCACATCACGGCCGACCAGACCGTGCGACCCGGGAAGCAAAGGACCGCGCTCGACCCGATCTCCGCGAACAAGAAGCCCACTTATGCAGTTTTGACAATTCTCAGCCCAATTAACCTAAACCGACTTGTGAAGACCTAGGGCACTATAAATACTCTTTTTTAGCCTCTTTAGAAGGAGAGAGCCGCATAGAGAGTCACAAGAGAAGAGCTACAAGAGAGAGGCGCACTAGGGAGCTCCCCTTAGAGGGATCTTCCATTGTTTTACTTCTTTCTCATTGTTTTCCTTAGGGAGAAGATCCCTTCTTTGTATCTC
>CACVBM020001301.1:0-74943 GCA_902728155.2 Microthlaspi erraticum
TTTTAAGTTATTATTCTTGTATCCAAACAATTTTTTCCATTTATTCTTCTATCCAAATAGTTTTTCTCTTATTCTTGTATCCAAACATTACAATGTACTAAATTGATCCTAAATAAATCTGTTACCAAACACTTTTTCTTCATAATTAGATTGATTTTTTAGTTATAATTTTTTCATGTACTTCTCAATTTAATAATATAAAGATTAATGCTCTTCTGATTTTATTGTCTAAATTGTTAGTTTCCTATTAAACTGCGAGTTTAATAAAGCAGATACGCCAAATATATTACACTTGGAATGCCTTAAAAAAAATGATATAACACCTGGATATATTTGATCACTTTATAATGAGGTTCTCTAATTTAATATGCATGAATTGCTTTTGATCATGACGGCGGTTTGATAATTCGAAACCAAGTATAAAACCAACCGGTCTGATTTAAGTAACTTTTGGATTCGCGTGTTCATCTATTAGGTTTCGGGTCGGGTTATTTCAATTTCTGAGTCAACTCATTCAACTTGATTGCTTTTTGTACAAAATTACCCCTTCTTATACTTGTTGCCAAACACTTTTTCTTCATAAGTGGATTAGTTTTTTGGTCCAAAAATTATCAATGTATTTCTCAATTAATAATAAAGAGATTCAATAGTGATTTAGAAAGAATACAGATTCAAGAAAATGGCAAGAATCGAGGCGCATGCTTAGTTGGGTATGGTAGGAATAATGATAACGGTACGTACGCTTGTATCATGTCGTTTTCCAAATGATACAATTCGCAATTTTAAAAAGTTAGTTAATTTGAATATTGTGTACGTTTCTTTCCTCTCCAACAATTTTTCCTTCATTCATACAAAACATGCAAAAGAAAGGATTGGAGAATGTTTCTCTCTATTTGTGTCATCTAGACCTAACCTATTACGTATTAATTACAAAGACTCAAATAATTAACTATTCATAAAACCAGATGTTGTTGGTGAAGGACAAAACCGTCAATTTAAAGGTCCACACCAAACAACTGCATGTGGTTGGTCAAGTCAGCTTTCTATGAAAATGTTGATTGATTCTACAGATTTGCAAAAAGTTTTTTTTTCTTTCCATCATATAAACTTCTGAAGTCCACTCATAATCAAATCTATGTGTATCAATGTATGTAGTATTGTTGTTTAGCGTGATCACTTGTAAGACTTATTTCTTTACTCTTCTCAATCATATTATTATTCTAACCAGAATATGAACCAAAGCAAACAAACATGAAGAAATCAAGTTTCTTTGGCAGATTGTTAATGTTTACCCCTAGCTGCAGCAACACTTCTCAAGAGTCTACAGAAGAAATTATTCATTAGACAGGTAACACTTTTCAGTCTGTATCTTGATATTCAAAATATCATATTTACTGAGAAAGCCTTGTTTCACTTTTTATACCTCACTGAGAAATGATGCTGAAGTTTCATCCTAAGGTCTAAGAAAACGTTTTTCTTCTCAGTAATTAACCAAAATCACTATATTCTTTCATATATACTAATCATCTAACTGTGTAACAACCAAACCTTAGAAAACAACAATATTAATCAACAAACTCGATCGAGTTGAGCTAGCGCCAACCACCACCGATAAAGCCAATATTGAGTCTCTGTATTCTTCTTACCTTATAGAGTGCGAAAAGACCTCTGTTGGTTTTCTGCATGTGTTCATGACGTTAACTGTACAATGAACAATACTTCTGCAGATTCTTGACAAGTGTTGCAGTTGAAAGACAGAACATGAAACAAAGCAGAGAAACATGAAGAAATCAAGTTTCTTTGGCAGATTCCGGCGGCCTCTGTCGTCGTTCCGAGTTCACAGTCAGTGATCTGTGATTGTTTAGTGAAAATTCTAAAATTTTAAAGATCAAGATTTATGGTTTCATAATTTCATAGCTATTAGTATAACACTCAATACTTAATAGATAACGTCATCATAAATATTAAATTAACAACTAACATAAATCCATACATTATCCTAGATTGTAAATATTACTAATAGAAAACTATGCATCATGTTTGATTATCGTATCCATAGAACGTAATACATAATTAGTAATCCAACACGTAATTTAACTTTAACATCAATTTATGTTGCATATATAGTTAATAAAATAAAATATAATACTAATACGTAAGTTACATGACTAACATTTAAAAATTAAAAATATTCATAGCGCATAAGCGCGAGCAAGACACCTAATTTAATTTATGTTAACTACATTGTATAATGGATTTTACCTTGACAGTCAATCAATTATAATTATGATAAATTTTATTTTAATGTTTTTAATTAAATTTTGAGAAATTTTGGAAATATACTTTAATATCAGTTTTTATTTTGAAAAATACCCTAGTTTTTTTTTGGAATTTTGAAAATACACTTTTTATATGTAAAAAGACTAATTTATCCTACTTTGAAGTGTCTAACTAATTTAAAACGAAATTTAATTTAATAAAAAAAAATTTAAAACAATAAAACAAAAGATTATGATTTGCTATTGGATTTTTTTTTTTTCATTTTAAACTGATAACAAAAATTAATTCATAATTATCTGATAAAAAGTTTTGTATTCTTTTTTTTGGTGGCTCAATATTATGGTTCAATGTTTGATGAATAAAAGATTAAATGTGATATTAAAGTTGTTTATATAAGGTCCAAAAATAATTAAATTTATTGAAGACAAATTTTAAACTTCTCTAGATTTATCAATTTCAATTTTAAATTTAAATAACTGAACAAAATAATATCATTCACAATAATATTTTCGAATTTTGTGTTTAACTAATAATTATTCAATAATATTTTGTTAAAATAAGGTTAAAATAGTCTTTTTACATACAAAAAGTGTATTTTTCAAAACAGAAAAAAATTAGGGTATTTTTCAAATATCTAAACATAAATAGGGTATTTTTCAAAGAATCCCTTAAATTTTGTTATGTTCGCACAAAGGCGAGAGCAATACACCTACTTTAATTCGACAGTTCATCAATATTTATAATTGTATAATGAAATTTAATTCGATGACTAATCAGATATTATGATATTATTATTGTGTTTAATTTTAATGTATTTTATTAAAATTTTAATAATTTGTAAAATATGTATGTTCGCAAGGTTGCTGGTTAAATACTTATTCAATTTTATATATATAGCAAATATGGGTGCCTGTATGTGAAGTTTTATTTGACAGCTTAACACTTTTTAATGATTTTATGGTAAAATTAAAATTTGTAAAATATTTTTATTGCGTATGGGATAATTTAAAATTTATAAAATATTTCTATTTGTGCAAATGCGTCAGTAATATACTTATTTAGTTTTACAGCTAATTAATACTTGTCAGTTAATTTGTTACTATCTGTGAAGTAATTTGACATCTAATAAATTATTATGATTTTTTATAAAAATATTTTCCTTAAATTGAAAAAATATTTGTATTTGCTCATACACATAATTTTGTTTTATAGCTAACTAATATGATAAAACTTAATTTGACAGCCAATCAATTTTTTGGGATTTTATGCTGATGATTAATTTTAATGTATTTTATTAAAATAGAAAAAATAGAAAAATATTTATGTTTGAGCAAGAGTGCAAGGAAATCACCTTTATAATTTTACAGCTAATTAATACTTTTGACTATCTGTGAAGTGTAATTTGACAGCTAATGGATTTAAATAAAAAATTATGATGAACTTTGATTACCAAGTATTTTATTAAAATTTTAAAAATTTTTAAAATATTTATATTCGCACAAGAACCCGAGCAAAACACCTAATTCATGTTAAAACAGAACTTGTTCACTGATTTAAATGGAAAGATACATCTCTACATTGTGAAAGAGCATAAATCTTATCCAAAAAAGCAAAAAAATAATAAATTACATCCACTAATTTCCAGCACTGTTAAAAAACTTAAAGTTTTATATAAGTTTGGATATAAGTTTTTTACCAAAGAAAAGTTTGGAAATAAGTGTGATTCATATGCACTTAAAAGTTTAAATATTTTTGTGACTGCAAAGTGTAAACTCCTTCCATAATAAAATGTGGTAAAACCAAAATAATATTACATTGGGGATATTATATAATACCACATATATGTACACATTGATTTTTTTTATTAATTTTGATAAGTGTTGAGAGAGAGAGAGAAAGAGAAAGGACTGTGTGTGATTTTATTTGTTTGTCGAAATCTGGGAATCATCTGATACTCTCTCCTTTGATCGATTTTCTTCATCCGTGAGAAACCAATCGGCGAGCTCAATCGGATTCACTCCCAATCGGGAATCTGTGATTTCGGGCGGTTTCTGATCCGGCTAATTCCTGTTCGTCGGATCAGCCATTAGATTATATTATCCGAAGGAGTGTGTGTGTGTGAATCGGAGCGATTGAGAGCGTGACAGAGAGAGGGAATGAACGGGGATGATGAGGCCGTCGCAGCTTCGGCAGACCCATCTCTGCCTCTGGAATGGAGATTCTCTCAGGTATTCGGCGAACGAAGCGCTGGTGAAGAAGTTCACGAAGGTTAGTCATCGGTTGACTTGGATTACATTGGATTTTAGCTTACGATTCGATCTAATCTCTATCATTTCAATAGGGGTTTTAATCTGGGTATGTAGATCTATATCGGGGTTCTTAAATTTGTTTCGTTTTTCATCTGTGTCATTTGAAAAGTTTTGGTTTTTGGCTGTGCTTAATGGGTTCTGATTAGGTTGCATAATCCTTTCAATTTCGTTGTTTGGTTAATAGATGATGTTATTCTAAATTTTAGCTGAAATTTCTGAAAACTGTAGCTGGTGTTTCCTCTGCAGTTGATGTAATTTCAGCAATCGAATTCGACAGTTCCGGTGACCATCTCGCTACTGGGGACCGTGGAGGGCGGGTTGTTCTCTTCGAGAGAATCGATGCCAAAAATGTATGTCCTCTTTGTCTTGCAATTGATTTCTGAAAAAATGCAGATTTGACATTTGGTTATGTGTTATGGATTACAGAGCAGTGGGGCTAGAAGAGATCTTGAAGAAACAGATTATCCAGTGAGGCACCCTGAGTTTCGTTATAAAACAGAGTTTCAGAGCCATGACCCTGAGGTATATGATTTTACTCTGTTTTCTTACTCGCAGTACGGCGCTATGCCTCTGTTCGTCTTTTCATGCTTGGGTCTTGTCTACCAGTTTGATTACCTCAAGAGTTTGGAGATAGAGGAGAAGATAAACAAGATTAGGTGGTGTCAAACAGCAAATGGCGCTCTTTTTCTCCTATCGACGAATGATAAAACCATCAAGTTTTGGAAGGTGAAAATTTACTTTATATTTTGTTTGTTGGTCTGAAAACTACATACTCTTTTAATAGGAACTCTGTGTTTGCTCATGTACAACGATAAAGCTGATACTTTTTGGCATTGACATTGTTTGTTGGATTGCTTATTGTATCTAGACGGTTCTACATCCATAATGTAGTAAAGAGTCTCTCTTTGGATCTTTTTTTTTACCAATAACCTGTTGAGATGAGTATGTAGTGGTGATTTTTTCCTTTCTTTTTTCGTATGTGAGTTTTAACAGGTTCAAGACAAGAAGATCAAGAAAATTTGTGATTTAAATTCAGATGCTTCAAGAACTGTAGGAAATGGAACCATTGCTAGCTCGAGCAATTCAAACATGACAAGTGCATCCCTTTTGAATGGAGGAGTTACTGACGTGAACAACTCATTGCCACCGGGAGGTATCTCATCGCTGCGGCTACCAGTGGTATATTTTGTACCAATTTACAGTTCATTCTCTACCTCTGATTAGGAGTTGATTCTTAAGTCATGCAAAAGTACTTAATATTACTCATTTGTGTACTAATACTTCATTTGACTTATACAGGTAAGTAGCTATGAGTCGAGCCCTGTGGCTAGATGTCGAAGAGTATACTCCCATGCTCATGATTATCATATCAATTCAATCTCAAATAATAGGTTGGTTATTTACCCATTTGGAATTCCACTTGCTTACTTCTTCATATCAACTGCTTTTCATATAAATCACAGAGCTGAATATATATCACCTCGTTGATCTTAGTGTGAGATCTATACTTTCATTGTTAATGTTCTGCTCCTAATATTTTCTTTCTTTTAAAATCAGTGACGGCGAAACATTCATTTCTGCTGATGATTTGCGAATAAATCTTTGGAATCTGGAGATTAGCAATCAAAGTTTCAATATTGTTGATGTCAAGCCTGCGAAAATGGAAGATCTATCTGGTAAGCCGTGGTCTACTGTTCTCTCAGTCCAATATCTTCTCTACCTGTTATGGGGATTATATATTAACCAAGTGGATGCTATATCCTGCGTAATTACTACCGTATTCATTTTTGTGCAGAGGTTATCACATCAGCAGAATTTCATCCTACTCATTGCAATATGTTAGCGTATAGCAGTTCGAAAGGTTCAATCCGCTTGATTGATCTGCGCCAATCGGCTTTATGTGATTCGCACTCCAAATTGTAAGTCTTGAGACTGGCAAAGTCTGTAGTTTCTGTATAGTGCTGCATGAGAGCATATAAAAGACAACATTCTCTTGTAGGATTTGATAACCTGTGCTATCACTTATCAGCAAATGCTAACATTGCTTGTTTCTGCAGGTTTGAGGAACCGGAGGCAACAGGTCCTAAATCATTCTTCACTGAGATAATTGCTTCAGTCTCAGACATCAAATTTGCAAAAGAAGGAAGATATCTACTTAGCCGTGACTACATGACACTTAAGGTTTATATTTTGATTGTATCCATTGGCATTAGATATGATATGCCCTTGAAACTACTTATGGCTAGTTTCTAGTTGTTTGTGTAAGATGAATTGAACTCATGGTTATGTTTTGCATTGCAGTTATGGGACATCAACATGGACTCAGGTCCAGTAGCAACATTCCAGGTTCATGAATATTTGAAACCAAAGGTCAGTTTCCCATACTTTGAGAGAGCTGCATTTTGACAAGTTTGTGCATAGCTGATTGATATTCCCTTTCCTGTGGCCATTTCCAGCTCTGTGATTTATATGAAAATGATTCCATCTTTGACAAGTTCGAGTGCTGTATAAGTGGCAATGGGATGCGAGCAGCTACAGGTTCTTACAGGTATGCCCCGAGGAAAACAGAGCATCTTTTTTTTTTAAATCTGTTATTCGCAGTTTCAAATGAATATTGTATAACCATTCCTTTTGGCTTTCATACGCTATCCAGCAATCTGTTCCGAGTGTTTGGTGTTTCCCCGGGAAGTAATGAGACTGCAACCTTAGAAGCAAGCAGAAACCCAACGAGGTAAACTTAGTAAAGCCATTAGGAGTTATTGTTCTGAATCTTCTCCTTCTTCTCAATGTTGAGTGTTGATGAGATGGAATTTGTGGTGTGCCTTATCTTAGGAGACATGTTCCAATTCCCTCTAGGCCATCCAGATCCTTATGCAATATAACGCGTAGAGGTCAGTCTCTCTCTCTTCCTCTTTTCTCATTAAGCTGTCAAATTAGTAAATACTGAAAGGGTGAAAAACAGGAGCAGAGAGTGCCGGAGTCGATGGCAATATAAGTTCTCTTGATTACGCGACAAAGTTGCTGCATCTTGCATGGCATCCAAGCGAGAACTCAATTGCTTGCGCCGCTGCAAATAGCTTGTACATGTACTATGCTTAAGATAAATACTCGAGAAGCAAAAAAAAGGCGCATTTCCTTCTTCTATGCTCTGTTTTTTCTAGTCATCATCATCATCATCAACATCAACAACAGCATTGATCACATAAGCTCTGTAATCATCATGAAGATCTTCTGGGGAAATGGCATGGAAAAGGCAAGCAGTGAAAAAAGTCGGTTATTTTTATCTTTTGAATTGTAGAATTCAGTTCACCTGGAAACAACTTTTACAGACCAAGAAAGAAAGAAAAATCCGATTGGAAGAAATCGTGATTTTAGTAACCTAATCTCTTATTACTTTTTTTGGATTGGATATTAGATTAAATTCTTATTATCTTTTTTTTTCTTCTGGTCTTTGTGTAATCATTGTTTTATTGATTCTTTTGTTGAACTTGTTCTCTATTTTCTTTACTTATTAAAAAATTTAAAATAATACATTTCATTTACCAATACTATGTTCTTTTTTTTTTACAACAGCTTAAATTCCTACAACGGTTCGGGAATCAAAGCCGGTGGAACTGAGTTTATGTAGCACACATTGTAAGGCTGATCTCGAACACTCCGTGCTAGCTTGTCTGCCTTTGTGTTCTTCGTCCTTGTGATGTGTGTTAAGGAGAACGCCTGGAAATTCCTCTTACACTCCTCAACCTACTCAACCTCATTTACCAATACTATGTTCTTCTTTGGCTTTTATCATCTCAAGAATGACAAGTATATGCTAATTTCGGATGACGGATATGGTTCAAAAAATTCTATGAATATACCATTGATTTGTTGACTCCAATCCAGTGGTGGTGATTCGATGTTCCAAACCTAAAGACCTAATGGTGGTGACACTTGTTGACTGCAATCCAGTAAATAACACATTGCTTCTTATGCACGCTATATTTTTGTTTGTTTGTCTCTCTGTGAATTCTGAAAATCACCGACATCATATCTTCTAAGCTTCTGTGTTTGTGTGCCCTCATTGATTTAATATTTAAATTCTTCTTTTTACTGCTAGTTGAAGTTTTAACTGAATCTGGATCGTTGGGGTCAATGATCATCGAAGTGTTGGAAAGTAGCTGACATAAAAAAGGATACAATATGGGGTTTAAGAAGAGCCAAAAAGGTGTTAAAATGGAGAAAAGTAGGCCGTGATCAAGAAGACAAAGACGAAGGTAATTTTATGAATGGATTTTAAGTTTGCTTCTCTCTCTCTCTCAAAAAGATACTGGTTATGATCAGTTTTTGCATTCAGTTTTTTCTTAAACAAGTGTTTGCATTCTATCGTACATTGAATACTCCACAGTTATAAAATCTCCATATTATATCTATAATGTTTTTTTTCAAGATACAAACCCATAAATCCCAAATTTATAATACATTTATACTTGAGATAATAGAAAAGAAAAATTGATGTTGAGAAACAAATAGATAAAACATGTCAAAGATAAACAATGAAATATGAGCTGTAAGACAGACCCAACAAACATATATACCAAATTTTAATCAAACATTTTCACTTTTCACTGACGATAACCTCGTCAATTATTACAATAATAATTAATATCAAGTAGTCAGTTGAATCAGAATTATTTTTTACATGTTTCGCCATTTAAACGTAGTTTATGGGCATCTAATGTGCATTCACAAATTCTTTTGCCTGTACCTATATATTTTCCGAAGTCGTAACCGGCATCTGCGCAAAAGTCAACGCACCGGATTTCAAGAGATGGAGAAATACCCCGTGCATCAAGCTCGAGTCGTAGTATACATTGTTTCATTGGAGGTTTTTCTTCGTTTCCGGTTTTGGTTTCACTGAAATAACAATAATAATAGATGGTAAAAATTTGATAAATAAAAAGTTTAATATGGTAATTATTGTGCATTATTTGAGAAATGAGAAGTCAATAGCAAATACGAACGACTAATGAAAAAAATTGGTGAAATGATCATATGTCATAATGTTTATTACCTGTTGAAATCAACATGATGATCATCACAAATGTGATGAGGCAAACAAGTTGCACACGTTTGACCATTTTTCTTAAATATCTCTTTTGTCTTTTTCTTATGGGATTTGTTTCCTTATATAATCATCTGCATTCATGTTATATATACAAGGAGTTTTGGTTTAGTTTTTTTTAAGAAGTAAATAAGAATAATCCGTAGTTTGACCCGGAAAAACAAAGAGTAATCCGTAGAGGTGTAAGTCAAGCCCGAAACCCACGGACAAAACCCATATGGACAATTGCAGGGCGGGCTCGGGCCCAAAAAAATATGTCCGCAAAATAGCGACCTAGCGGGCGGGGCCCATACGGGCGTCGGTTCTGGGCGGGTCAACCCGCATCGGGTTTGCGGGCACGCGGGCAGCCCGACCACAAATCTAGTTTCCGACAATTTTTCACTTCGATCCCAACGAGGCATGGAGAACTGGAGATTCCGACAAAAGAAAACTCAGAGTTGTTTCCAATTTATGTTTGAAATAGAATTTCTCTCCGTTTGCAAAAAGAATTCTTGTTTCCGAATTTCTTCAAATTTCAAAGTGTTTCTCAAGCTCCATGGAAGCTTACAATTGAAGAAATTCAGAGTATGTACATTCCCTAAGATGTCTTGCCGACATAAACGTAAGATTGATTACGCACCTACTTAAGTTTTTCCCAGCTTATATTTTGATTCTATGTCGATGATTTTGATTTTGACTTATACTAGCATTCTTCATAATCTGATGAATCTTTCTTTGAAAATTCTTGTTCTAGGCTGGAGAGTAAGCGAGACAAGCAGTTGGGTAATCTGATGAATGGGTTAAGGCAGTTAGGTCCATCGTTTGCGTCCTTAGATGCTAAGTACGTACCTTTCTCCTTGTGAAAAGATAATGCTTTGTGGTTTTGGATATCAAACGTGATTGGTCTGTTGTTTCCATGGCTACAGTCTGAAGTTCCAAACTTGTTTTTTTTCTTCCTGAGTCTCTTCGTTTAGGCAATCACCTGAGACAATTTAGATGTTCCTTTAAAGTTCGTACATATTTGGTTAGAATTTAGAAATTCACATGTTCAAGAATCAAGAGTTTGTTTAGATTTTATGATGCCAACTAGATTAACTTGGATTTTGGATTTTTGGACAGTTGACCTTGGTTTTGCTACTGGATTCTTCGTTCAATTGCTTTGCTTGAATTAGAAAACAACGCTATCGAGTTTCTTGGACGCTGGCAGGTTAGGAGTTTCAAATTTATTTGCTTTGTTAGCCGTCTAAACCAATCGTGGAAACTCTTCTCATTTTCTGATTTATTCTTTTTGATTTTCTGCCTCAAAGTTCATGTTTTTTCTTTCTATTCTTATTATTGTTACATGAGGTTTTTCTTTGACGAGTGTTAATGGTAATGGAAGTTTCGAGTTTTGATCGTGACACAATAAGATGCATGTATGATGTATCTTTATAATGTTGGTCATATACTTGTATGATATCATCTCTTTGTTATCTTAAATCAAATTGTTACTCATGTATGTCTTTTCGGTTTTAAAAACAGAATTTGAGAAACTCGTTTCAAAGAAGAAAGAGGAGAAGCTCTCTCCAGCTCCTGCAATGGATATTTCACTAACTTTGCTTTTTATAGTTGATGGAAGTGACCAAAAAAGAAGTAGACAAGACAAGAAAACGTTGAAGCTTGTTCTGATCTAAAGTTATAACCTTTAAACTACAGAACGATCACTCAACTTGCTCAACGTGGAGCATAGAGATGGAAACTATAATAGATTGACAATTTTGCTTAAATATGTTGAGCCAGCCCGCGGGTCGACCCGCAACCCTAAACCCTAAACCCTAAACCCTAAACCCTAAACCCAAAACATGCGGGGCGGGCTTGGGCCTAAAAAATTTGTCCGCAACCCGCGGCGGGCCAACCCGCGCGGACATATCAAAAGGAAGATGCCCAATGGGCAGGTCCAGGCGGACGCGGGCTGGCCCGATTGACACCTCTAGTAATCCGTAATAAGTGTCTATAGAACCCATTCATTTGCTATCTTTAGTATATATAAAAAAAAGTTTGCAAAAAAGAGATTTCATTTACTTTTGAGACCCCTTTACTTTTTTTTAAGAAATAAACAAGAGTAATCCGTAGTTTGACAAAAAAAAGTAATTCGTAATACAATAACTGTGTATATAAGGAGTTTTTTGTTTTTTTTTAACCTTTCTTCAATGAGCTTTTGTCATTTGGAATTGTATTGATAATGTCAAGGTGAAATACAATTTTGAAATAGGATTTTTAGATTGTTTGGGGTCATGGTTCTTGAAATCGTCACAGGTATTAAATGTAAAGAGTACCCTAAGCACCATGATGGAGATAACCTCTTATGCGTCGTAAGCTTTTAAAACCATCTTCAAAAACGACATTAAACAGTAGTAATACAATACACTTTTTTAAATGCTTTTTGTTTTCTTTTTTTGTTTTGTTTTGTTTTGTGTGTGTGAATAGATATGGAACAAGTGGAAGGAAGGAAACGGGATGGAGATGCTAGACCAGGCCATCAAGGATTCACCATCTGGAAATAATCTAAGTGAGCTTGAGGTGATTCGTTGCATTCAGATTGGTTTGCTCTGTGTCCAGCATGACGCAGAGGACAGGCCAACGATGTTGTCCGTGTGTTTGATGCTCGAAAGCGAAACGGCCGATATCCCCCAGCCTAAATCGCCTAAGGAGACTGGATCATCCTCCTCGTCGCCCAGAGAGCCTCAAGAGTGTGAGTCTTCCTCGATAAATCAGATCACCATTTCGGCTTTTGACGCTCGCTAGTTCTCATATTTTTCTATTTCTCAAGTCTAATGAGTAATGATACTATAAATAACTATTAGTCTCTGTTTGCTCTATATAGTAACTAGGTATAATTATAGTAATAACGTACGTAAGGCTTTATATTTACTCTGTAATATTGAGACAAACCTTTCAAGGACCCAGCTATCACAAATCTACAGCAACAAACTTACTACTATTTTGCTATATACACTTGTACTTAACTGAGAGGTAACCAGAAGAAATACAGAATTTTGTGACGAGTGAAACAGAGTCGGGAAGAAATGGCTTAAGACATAGAAAATTTTGACTGCTTTTACCGGTTTTCAGAGAGAAGTCGCTTTCTTGGGAGGTGACGTGGCAGTCTCCCAAAATGGATCAATTTCCAGCTAATACAAGTCAAACTTACAATTTTTTTTTTTTTAAAAAAAAAAAAGTTATTTTACGACAAGTCTCTCCTGGTATATAACACTAAAACAAGTTTTTTTCTTTCTCATCATATCATCATTAGTTTTGTTTTCCATCCTAATCATAAAAATACAAATTTTCCATCAATAAGATAGACCTATATAATTAAGTTTAAACTATCAAAACTAAACTCTTAAAACTTACTTTAGAATTTATGTTATTTTTGGAAGAATTATATGGATAGAAAAAATAGTGATAATATATAAGAAACCAAAAATTATTTTTGGGGTATCTGAAGGTATATTTTTAATTTTTTTCTATCATGTTAAGTTATAATGTTATATAGATACTCACCCAAAAAAAATGTTATATAGATTGCAAACGAATTTTCTCTCACAATAGTAAACGGTGATATACATTATTATCTTACAAAGCCATGACCATGACCATGACCACATGTAAACTATAAAACTAAAAAAGAGTTAAACTTGTCATTTTGTGATAGAAGAAAAAACTCTCTCTCACTAAAACCCACCAAATATCTCCCTCCACTCTTTATCTCTCTTCCTCAATAACCCCATTCATCATAAATTGCAATTTGCCACACCAAAAATATTCCACCTTTCTCCTTTTTAAAAGCTCTGCAGAAATTAGATATCATACATTTGTTCTTCTATAGAAGTTAGAACAAAAAGATTTCTACGTCCAAGAAAGACCTCACTTTTGTTTTCTGTTTCAGAGGAAAAGTTACAGTAACAAGAAAAGAAAAAAAACAGAATTCTCGTTTATTTTCTTTCTGTTTTGTACTTTCCCGGGGAAAAAAATGCAGGATCTGACGTCAGCAGCAGCGTATTACCACCAATCAATGATGATGGCGGCAAAACAGCCCGAGTTACCGGAGCAAGAGCAGCAGCTAAAGTGCCCTCGCTGTGACTCACCCAACACCAAATTCTGTTACTACAACAACTACAATCTGTCACAGCCCCGTCACTTTTGCAAAAACTGCCGTCGTTACTGGACCAAAGGCGGCTCTTTACGTAACATCCCCGTCGGCGGCGGATCACGCAAGAACAGCAAACGATCCGGATCTTCTTCTTCTTCTCCGTCGAGCAGCCTCAAGAATAAAACTCTCGCTGTTCCCGATGAGAAACCTGATCATCGTAGCTCGGACCCGAAATCAGAGGAAGAAGGCAAGGTTACGGGGAATTCGAACCGGATGTTATACGGGTTACCGGTTGGAGATCCGAGTGGTGGGAGTTTCGGGTCGCTCTTGGCTTCGAATATTATGTACGAAACCGGGTCGCGTTGGTATCCGGGTGCGGGTTTGGGTTCGGATTTTCGGAGGAGTGGTGACGCGTCGTGGACTGATCTAGCTATGAATACAGTGGAGAAGAATTGAAGATTGGAGGGGTAATTTGGTAATATTCGATATAGAGTGTCTTTTTTTTTTTCTTCAGTTATTGTGTGTGTAGACAACAACAAGTGATGTCGGTCCATTAACTGTCTGATGGAACTATAGAATGAAGAATTATAATTGTAATAATATTTCCGAATGTGATTTTTGTTTTATTTCTTTTGGACCTGTTGAAACGAGAGTTGACATTGTCCATTTTCTTTAAGAAAAAAGTCACCGCGTTTACATTTTTGTGGTATAAATTCTACGATCACAAAATCATATCTATATAGACTATAGTCATGATTACTCAAATTAATGCGAAGTGTGAACAAGTAAGTAAAACATTGAAAGAAAAGTCAACAGAAATGAAATTGTGGTCCAAAGTGGATGGAGAAGTCTTAACTCTTAAGAAATCAGAACTAATATAGTCCACTCCTTATGATCTAATTTGGGTAGAATGATTTGAAATGATGACTGATGAGCTGTTGCTATCAAATATTGTGCTTAGTTTGAATTGACAATGCTTAGCTCTAAATTGTAAATGCTTATAAATCTCAACGATTCCTCTCTTTTGATGGGCCATGATGGCTGGTTTCATTCATTTATGGATCATTTTCTTTTCTGATGGCTAGTTTCAGAATTGCAATTAGTCTATGTTATTTGATTTGTCTCTTCTACTAGGGTGATGAAAATGTTAAAGATGCATTTTTAAATATCTTTATGCAACCACTGAATGGCCCAAAGCGTGAACTCAAAATGTAGGGTAAACTGAGGATAAAAATGCCACAGGTTAAGTTTTTGAGCTTTTGAAAATCCATTGTGCCATGGGGAGAAAAACAAAAAAGAGACAAAATGAAACAAAAGTCGGTCTAAATAATAGTACAGCGACAAAATCCACTGTCAAACATTGTACAATTGAAATTCTCTGCGGTGGGTCTATATAAAGCTTTTAACGATCTGTATGTTTCAAGAACTAAAATCAACAAAAGAGAGAGAGAGAGAGATCACATGGAGACGAAGCGGGCTTTGTACATAACAATGTAAGCCATATGCCAATCACCTGTAAAGTTATAACACAGCAACAAAACAAGTAGGAAAGGGATTAAATAAAACGCGAGAACCACATTATGTGAGTGTATACAAAGCGGATTAAAGCTATTGGGTTTACCTCCTCCAGATAGCTTTGTGATGTCTTCCTCGCGTTGCAGGCTCGGGTAGCTATCATCATACTGAATCCATTTGCCTGTAAACATGTGAATTGTTGTACAATGAGAGAAGTAAAAGAGAGAGAGAGAGGGTGGGTAAAGAAGAGTTAATAGAGAAAGGAACTAACCACTCTCTTGCTTGACCCATGAAACATAATGACCAGAGTCTGCACTCCTTCCCTTGTGGGTCAACACAGAGACCAAGTCATAGATTCCTGTCATGTGAGTTTCCTTCTCAGAAGAAGCACCTACAAAGAAAGTCCAATTAAAAAACAGAATTAGCTACAACCAAATTAAGACTGTTTATGAATCAGACCAGAAAGATGTTGAAAATGGGGTCTTAGATACAGTACCTTCAGGTTGAGCAACGGTGGATGACTCTGCGCTTCCATTTGATGACGCCTGCAAGCAAATAAGAGCAAAAAATCTTCATAGAAGTTTCTACTTTAACATATGATCTAATAAGTAAATAGATATGTATGTTACCTCTGCATCAGTCATTTTTACATCGGTGGTGTCCTTTGAGCTACTCTCTGCATTAGTTTTGAGTCCAAACTTTTTACCTTCCTCATCTCTAAGTTTCTGAAAGAGACATCTGTCAGTTGATAAATTTACCAGCTCAGATAAAATTGAGCTCACCACAAATAGACAGTGCAAACCTGGCGAGGAGCTTCCAGTTTCTTCCGGAGATCCTCAGAACAAAGATCATAAACATCCAACTCCAGCGGATAATCCACTTTCTTCAAAGATCAACAATTTTGGAGACATTACCAAAACATTGTTGCGCGTCCTGATTTGTGCTTAAGATACAAAAAAAAAACAGAAAGCAAACGTACCCTGAGGATCTTTGCTTTCTGATTAGTCTCCCTTTTCCAGAAGAATCGCACAAACTGAACAGTCAAGTACCTTCAAGATCAGTAAGAAGAGAAAGAAACTTCGGGTCAGAGAATGCAAATGATTACAAGTTGCACTGAATTAGTAAGCTGACTAAGTTAGCTATGAAGTAAGCCACAAAAGGATTACAGAGAACTGAGATGTGCAACATAAGTCGCAAACAATAAAGCAGAGACTGATCACCTTGGCAAGGAATCTATAAGGGACTCCTTGAGGTAAAGCGCAGTACGGCCCAGAGCAGGAGATGTTTTTTCAAGTTCCCCTTTTAGTCCCTATAGTAAACCAAAAGAATTGGGAACGTTCATAAGATAAATACAAGATATATTACAATATGCAGAATATCAAGCAAACTTTCTCCTACTCTTTCTATGCACGCACTATATTTGAGAAAAAAAAATTGAAGGAATCAAAATGAGAAACAAAGCTACTGGAATTATTAAAATTTACTCACATGTTTTAATCCTTCATGCAAGTGGTTCACCTCATGTGATATATGACATTTTAGAGAATAAACAGACTCCGTCTCTGAGCTTTCTTCGCCACTTTCTTGACAATGCAGCCTACAGCCCAGAAACTAGTATTAACACAATAGAATTCACTAAGCAAAGGTGAAAAAACGACTCAGGTATTACAAATAAAATTAGGACGGATACCTGCTCATTAGATTGACACCAAAGAGAGCTTTCACAGCATCAGGATCTTCGCTGGATGATGGTGCTTTTAGGGACTGAGAAAGAGTGTACAACAGTTGTGTCCAACATTCTTCAGCATCCTGTCAAACATTGTAATAGCATGGGTTCACAAACTGAAAGGTTAAAGGCTTAATGCAGCCGAGTTTGCAATAAGAAACAAACCTGCTGCATGTGCATTCCATTATGCAACTGGCTAAACTGAGGAAACTTTTTTCGTAATACCTGCATCAAGACCAAAGCTGATGCGATGAGCCAAGAACTAGAAACTTATAATGATGAAATAAGGATACTGATGATAAGAACGAGCAGAAGCCATTTGAGACAAGGCTTCCATGCAACCCCACAGATGTATGCACAACATATAAGAAAGTATTTACATAAACAAGACTAACCATCCAGAACTGCGTAGGCGAAACAGCATTGACACTTCTATCAAGGTCTCCAAATAACTCACGTGTCGCAACTGTGAGCATGTGAGAAGTCTGGTCGACATCACTGCCTCGTCCAGTAAGTGAGTAGCTGTTAAGAGGAATTTGTTTCTATGAGATTACGATACTGAATAAAGACATTGTTCTGAATTTTCATTGTTAAGAACAGTAAAGGATAAGAGATAAAACTGACTTGGATAATGCAGATTTCAACTCTGGGACAGATTTTAAGCACTGCAGCGTGGAGTTCATGTAACATGTGTTGCCAAGATTGACAAGGCCAGCACTGTAACCCTGAAATCAATTGTAATGCTTGTTAGTCGACAGGACGGATGCCCAAATTTTCTGAATATACAAACAAAACATGACATCGGTTTCTACAAATTACAATGCCTTTCAAAAAGTTGGGTTTATCAATATTCTACTAGAACAAAACTCTGTGAATTTGCATTGTCTAGAGTCCAAGCACTGTAAAGCTAGCAAACAACTACCAAACACCAAGAATCACACTGATAAGGGAATGCTTGTTAGTATACTGCAGAACTGCGACTAGCCTAGGTAGTTTGTTCCATTGTAGATACAACAGCTAAGAAACAGCAGACTATAAGAGGGGATAGACGAGGTTCATATCACACATGTCCACACTTATAATCAGCAATCCAGCAGTAAAAAATGAATTACCAGATTAGTGGCTTGCTCTTCTTCAGGTAGATCTTCTGCAAAAACAATGGCCTTTTCGGGAGCCTTCACTATCTCATCTGCAGTTCCCATCATCATCAGTTTTTGACCCTAGAGAATGAACAAAATAAGCATCATTTCAAGATTAAGCAATTCAGGGAAACAATAGTGCCAATGAATTCATAAAAAAAAAAAAGGAAAAGAAATCTACATCTTTCACTCCAATAGCAGACCAATCTCCATCATCCTGCATCAAATGAGAGGATAGAGAATTGTCATCAACATCAAACAAACAAACAATCTGGTGAAGAACACAGATCCCAGTTAACCCACAAATCAAACTACCTTTAAGAGTCCACCTTTGACCATAATCTTTTGCCTTTCCGGTGGTACTCCAGTCAAATCATACAGCTGAGCCTTGAACACAGAAGGAGGCAGAGTAACGTCGATCTCGATTCCTTCAAACACCTTCTTCTGCCACTTAACGCTTACTGTACAAATCAACAAACAAACCACCACAGAATTAGGCTTACATCAGTCAACTGTAGACAAATCGAACCATCCATCCATTACCCCCACGGAATTGGCATAAACATTAACTTCACTATTAGCTATTCCGCAAAAACGGGGAAAAAAACAATCATCTTCCTTCTCACAACGGAGAAGAAAACAAGATCCGATTCCAGATTTCGAAATCCTAACCGCGGAATAGAGTACATCAAAATCTCCACGGACAGGAACGAACGAATTCGAGGAGATAAAAGAGGAGGACAAAGTACAAACGATGACGCATTTACTTATCGAAAGCAATCGAAAGAGAAGGAAACCTGTGAGCATCTTCGCCGTTGGAACTGAGAGGCTTGGGACGGCAACGACGTCGGAGGCCAAAACCAACAAGATTTTTTTGGGTTATAGTGTTATACTATACACATCCGATTAACCGAAATTAAATTAGAGAGAGTGTAGTCATCAGTTCTTACGTCTTATATTTAACCTTTGATTGATTTTTGGGAATTTTTTTAAATATTGGTTTGGTTATTTACATATAATTGCGTCTGCAACAATTGTTATTGTTTTGGTGGACGAAAGAAACTTTATCGACTAGTTCGAGTTGTTTAATTATTTTTTGAACATAGTTCGAGTTGTTTATTTCGATTAAGAAAATGCTGATGCAAACTTTTTGCAGATTCAAAAGGATATTTGGTGGACGATGACGGATTTGATTGTATGAAACTTGCGTTCTTGAGATAGATATACAAAACCCCAGCAGAGAAGTGTGAGGAAGTTTTATCATTCATTATAAAAGACAATCATATAGATCTCGACTGTACACACGTCTGATATGCAGAGACTATTCCAAGACGAAATACTTTGATGAAAGATGTGATGTGGCATTTACTTGTGCTTCTCAGAATGACGTTGATCAAGCAGATGCCGTTAATTAATGTTTTTAAAGCGTTTTGTGTTGTGTTTTGAGTTACTTTGTACTAAAGTAAGTGTGGATATATATATATACTAGGAGGTGATCCGCGCTTCGCGCGGAAATTTATATTATTGTGTTAATTTTATTGTTTTTTCCGCAAATTTAATATATTTATGTGGTTTATTACGCAAAATTAACGTATTGTCTTCTCCCATCTTATCTCATTTCGTTCATTTTCATCATGTCCGTTATTGTCCGTCCCATCCGTCATGTCTGTCCCGTCCCGTCCTATCCCATTATGTTCATTTCCATTTTGTTATATCTCATCATGTTCTTTCTGTTACTTCTCGTCCCATCCCTAAATATAACTAAGGATAGGCAAAATTCCCATATAGTCCCATCCCGTCCCTTTTTATTCCTTCTCATCTTGTCCCGTTCTTTCTTTGTCCCATCCTATCCTGTTATGTTTTTTTTTTCGATTTGCCGTGTCTCTGTCCTGTCCCTAAATATAATTAGGGGTAGGTGAAATTTTTGTCCCGTCCCTCCCGTCCCTTCTCTTCCCATTATGTCCCGTTCATCTCGTCACGCCCATTCCCGTCTCATTCCGTTTTTTTCATCTCGTCATATCTAATTTGTCTGTCTCGTCCCGTCCAATCTTATCCCGTTTCATTATGTTTCTTTCCATCTTGTCATGTCTCATCATGTTATTTTCGTTTTTTTCTATTCGGTCTCTAAATATAATTTGAAGTAGGCAAAATTATGTGGTATCCCATTCATTTCCGTTCCTTTACATCCCATCTCATCATTTAATATAATAAGAAGTTTGAAAATATTCATTTCTTCTTTCGTTATGTTTTTTTCCGTCTCATCCTGTCTGGTCTCGTCTGTTTCGTTTCTCCTTTTTAAAATTTTGAAAATATTCATTTCTTCTCTTGTTATGTTTTTTTCTGTCTCATCATGTCTTGTCTCGTCTGTTTTGTTTCTCTTTTTTTTTAAATGATTTTTCATATTCTTGTTAAACTTATTATAGTAATGAATGCTAATTATTATGAAATTAAAATATTAAAAAAAGAAAATACAATAAACTAAATTAGTCATGACGTGGCATTTTGCTGAATTTAGAAGGGGTCTCCAGCAGAATAGAATGACACCAACTTTATATATATATATATATATCTATATATATATATCTATATATAGGTGAAGAAATAAATCATAACAAACTAAGGGTTGCGTTAACAGATATCATATTGGAAGAAGGAAGCTAAGCCAAGAAGAAAGGATCGTCTCTGAACTTGCCGTATCTGTCACTGAAACAGTCTTGATGTTGAGCTGAATGGCAGGATGGTCCAGCTCATAAAACTGCAGAGAAAATTATGATTCATTTGCCTATGATTGACTAAAAAAACCAAATATACAGAAAACTTACTCACCAATTCTGTAGCCTCTATAACTAGAGTTTGGTTGCCTTGTAGAATGAGTTTGGACGCTAGTTTCTCAATGCTCAAAGAAACCTTGAGAGGATTTGAAGCAGCTGCGTTGTTGTTGCTCAAATATTCCTTGATGATTTGGAATATCAAGGAAGATATTCCAAATTCTATCTCTTTGAATTTGATATCGATGGAGCTAGATTGCTGCAGCTGCAAACAAAAAGTTCAAACAACACGTTCCAAAAGATGGGAGGATGAAACAAATGAAATGATTTGATCCAAACTAGGAGATTCATGTTTTGAATGCATATCCATGCTCAGCTGAAAAGCCACTTGAGCATTGAGCTTTATCAAAGATGCTAACAAACGTGAAGTGCAGAATGTAGCTACCAAGCTGTATTTCCTGTTTGTAGCTTGAATGACCAATGTTGGCAGCTCCATTGTGATCTTTGAAGGAAGGAAACAAACATACCTCTCCATCAATGAAGCCAAAGCCATACTAGTTTGAGTTTCGTTGGTAACCTCACTTTCCAATAGCCCATCATCAAAAGTCAATAAAACTCTCCCTGTTTGCACCTTCAGTTCTTTAGGTAATACCATCATATATGATGATCCAGCTTCAATAAAAATTATAGCTCCAAGAAGTGATAACTTCACATCCCCTTGTTTCAAATGAGCATTGAAAGATTTCAGTTGAAGCTTGAGCACAAATGGCCTCCTAATCCAATTTCTCTCTCCCTTCACCTCCCTGATGGAGATTTTCAGCTCTGGAGTGCTAAGATGCAACTCTTCTATGTGTAGAGAGAACAGTTTCCATGAAAGACAAAGTCTCAGTTTAATCTTGGAGGCTTTGATGGAAATGTATTTTTTTTCCTTGAAGTCAAGATGGAGAATGACGCCATTGATGCTTCCATCACCCATTGATTGGTAATAAACTGGTTTCTTCAGAGCAGATATGAGAAGATGTCGAAGAATCCTAGGGCTAATCCTAGGGCAGTCCCTCACTTTATCCTAGGTGACACTATGCAAATACTAATAAATCTTTATTTGTTTTGATGATGTACAGGTTATGCACATGTTGAAGAAGTGGTGCTTCATCATATGTTGTTCCTTTACTCTTTGGAAGATATTTATATTTATATGAGTAATTTAGGAAATTTCATGTATTTCAGTTGGAAACAATAGTTCAAGGGTTTACTCTGAAATCCATGATCCTATTTCAGCTATTTGTTTTTTCAACAAATAATTTATTTTGTTTCATTTCCTATTTTCTCAACGTGTTGTGTGAAGATGCTTGTCACATACATCATTTTCTATTAAGGTAATGAAAATGTTAAATATGCTTTTTTAAATATCTTTATGCAAAACCACTGAAATGGCCCAAGACGTGAACTCAAAATGTAGGGTAAACTGAGGATAAAAATGCCACACCATAAACAAAAATTTAAGTTTTGGAGCTTTTGAAAGTATTATGCCATGGAAAAACAAAAATGCTACATAAAATGTGAACTGAATCCATAATGATGATAAGGGAGAAGGGACTCTCTTGCTTGACCTACGAAACATAATGACCAGAGTTGCACTCCTTCTCTTGTGGGTCAACACTGAGACCAAGTCATAGATTCCTGTCATGTGAGTTTCCTTCTCAGAAGAAGCACCTACAAAGAAAGTCCAATTAAAAAACAGAATTAGCTACAACCAAATTAAGACTGTTTATGAATCAGACCAGAAAGATGTTGAAAATGGGGTCTTAGATACAGTACCTTCAGGTTGGGCAACGGTGGATGACTCTGCGCTTCCATTTGATGACGCCTGCAAACAAATACAGAGCAAAAAAAATCTTCATAGAAGTTTCTACTTTAACATATGATCTTATAAGTAAATAGATATGTATGGTACCTCTGCATCAGTCATTTTCACAACGGTGTCCTTTGAGCTACTCTCTGCATTTTGAGTCCGAACTTTTTACCTTCCTCATCTCTAAGTTTCTGAAAGACACATCTGTCAGTTGATTGATTAACCAGCTCAGATAAAATTGAGCTCACCACAAATAGACAGTGCAACCCTGGCAGATGTATGCACAAATATAAGAGAGTATTACATAAACAAGACAAACCATCCAGAACTGCGTAGGCCAAACAGCATTGATACTTCTATCAAGGTCCCCAAATAACTCACGTGTGGCAACTGTGAGTGTGAGCATGTGAGAAGTCTGGTCGACATCACTGCTTCGTGCAGTAAGTGAGTAGCTGTTAAAGAGGAATTTGTTTATACGAGATAACGATATTGAATATAGACATTGTTCTGAATTTTCATTGTTAAGAACAGTAAAGGATAAGAGAGATAAAACTGACTTGGATAATGCAGATTTCAACTCTGGGACAGATTTTAAGCACTGCAGCGTGGAGTTCATGTAGCACGTGTTGCCTAGATTGACAAGGCCAGCACTGCAACCCTGAAATCAATTGTAATACTTGTTAGTTGACAAGACGGATGCCCAGATTTTCTGAATATACAAACAAAACCTGACATCGGTTTCTACAAATTACAATGCCTTTCAAAAAGTTGGGTTTATTCACTTTCTACTAGAACAAAACTCTGTGAATTTGCATTGTCTAGAGTCCAAGCACCGTAAAGTTAGCAAACAACAACCAAACACCAAGAATCACACTGATAAGGGATGCTTAATAGTATACTGCAGAACTGCTACTAGCCTAGGTAGTTTGTTCCATTGTGGATTCGACAGCTAAGAAACAGCAGACTACAAGCTGGTTAGTTGTGAGCTGACACCAAAAAGGGCAACTAGGAGAATGTGTGTGTGTGTGTGTGTGTGTGGGTGAGCTATGGAATTCCTAGGTTTGTGGTCTGGGGGATAGACGAGGTTCGTATCACACATGTCCACACTTATAATCAGCATGTTAATTAAGGTTTATAATTACCGGCCTCAGAGTTGACTCGTTTAACGGGCTTATAAGTTATAACGAGCCGTATACATATGTATTGCAAGACTAGATTAGACCCGGGAGTTATACAATAATTTAGTAAAAAAACGATAAGTAAAAATCTGTTCATTTCATGTAAGTAAAAAGATTAAAACCATAGTTTATAGTTCTCACCTCTTATTATGTCTGATATTGGGATTGGTATGATTTCTTACTTATAATTGCTTCTGCAACAATCGTTTTTGGTCGATAATATCCCTTTTATCCCCGCTCAAAGCCTCTTCTCATCATAATCGGCGACGAAAGTAACTTTACCGAGTAGTTCTGAGCAGAGCATCCTTTTTGTCTCTTTCTGGGTTTCCCTTTCTCGGCGACTCGTCGCTACAGGCAAAGTAAAGTTGCAATCTTTTCGGACTTGGACGAAATTATCTGCTAAAAATTCAGCAGGTATTTGGGTTTTCTCACTGATTTTGAAGTTTCTAACCTCTGGGTATCCTTTGAAATGCCAAAATCTTCTTTATTGATTCTGTGATTGATTGTTTAGATTTGATCACTGTTTCAAGTGCGGCGGCTTGTTAGGTTATTATTCAGTAAATTTTGGTTTGATTCAAGTCTTTCTGAGTTTTGGAGTTGATTTCTGTGGCAAAATTCACAAACTTTACGAGTTGCTTCTATAAATTACAATTTTTTGATGTTTTATACTATGATTCCTCAGTGAGAGAATATCATTTCGTTATCTGGATTTGTAATCGATTTCTCCTTCATATATGCTCACAAGCTTAGAGGAATAACTTGCTTTTTTTTGGTGGATGATCAAAATGGATTTAACTCAATTGGATATATAGTCTCTGATTTTACATAATTCTAAGGAAATTTCGAATTGTAATGTTCATGTTGTTGCTGGTATGAGAATATCTTTTTTTTTTTTTTATTTGGCCTTGTTCTGATTGTGGTCCGTTTATCTCTGTTGCGCACTAGGTCTACCTCTGGGGTGTTGTGCCACGTGTAAGATACAGTTGCTGTTAATCAGCAAAAGAGAAGCTAAGGTGGAGTTACAACTGGTGATGCTGAATGTTTGGGGCAACAGGTGGGTTGGGGATGAATCCCTCAATGGATGATATGAACTTAATCCAGCAGGCACAGAGGCATCAGCTTGTTGTAAGCAATCTTGGTGAAGAGATTGATTTGGAAATTGGACCTGGAGAGGATGAAGCCGCTTTTGCTAGCAACTCACTGATCGGTGGGCCTCCACGAGAGCCTTCCACTGGAGAACATGACGAGACGAAGCATATGGTTTTGGTATCTGACCTGCCCAGTGAGGATCAGGATATGTCAAAGGGGACACCGGCGAAGAGGAAGAAGAAAGTTGTCAAACGGTGGAGAGAGGAATGGGCTGACACGTACAAGTGGGCGTATGTCGATATGAAGGATGGAACGGCGAGGATATTCTGTTCTATCTGCAGAGAGTATGGCAGGAAACACCGGAGGAATCCTTACGGAAATGAAGGAAGTAGAAACATGCAGATGAGTGCATTGGAGGAACACAACAATAGTTTGCTACACAAGGAGGCTCTGCGTCTCCAAACAGCTTCCAAAGATAAGATTGTTGTTGACAAGCCCATTTATGTGAAGAGTAAGTTGTTGATCTCCTTTTCTGTGTAGCGAGTAATGATCATTTGCATCTCTTGTGTTCCATTTAACCAGCCTGAACTGAACAACCTTTCAGCTAACACATTTTACTAACCGATGCAAATAGTTTAATGAAAGAATAGTTATTTGTCAAATTTTTGTGATCAGGAGAGAGATCTCTTCCTCTTTTTTTCTAGGTGTGGTACTTTTCTGGTGTAGTATTGGTTTTACAATATGAAAGAAAAAGGTTGACTACTTTGTTCTCTGGATTTGGTACTTCTCTATTGGTTGTCTGCATCTCTGTATAGCATGACTAGTGCCCTGCTTATTATGTTTAACTGTTTGTGCTTTTCCGTCTCAATGAAGCTCTGATGTCGAAGAGTGCTGGTTCAATTGTTGAGGGTGCCCTGAAACGAGATCCTAATGAGATTGAATTTATTCAGTCTGTACAAGAATCCGTTCATGCTCTAGAGCGGGTAATTGCAAAAAATTCTCAGTAAGTTACAGTGTACTTCTCATCTTTGTAAAATAGTTTTCAGGAAACAGGATCCAAATCACATGATCCCATTGTGATGATGTATTTCAGTTATGTCAATATCATGGAGCGGCTGTTAGAACCTGAACGTATGATAGTTTTCCGAGTTCCATGGATTGATGACCGTGGTGAAACGCATGTAAACCGTGGCTTTAGAGTTCAGTTCAATCAAGCACTGGGTCCATGTAGGGGAGGTATCCGGTTTCATCCATCCATGAACTTAAGCATTGCTAAGTTTCTTGGCTTTCAGCAGGTACAATGGTTTTTATCGGTTTACATGCTATTATCTTTCCTCTGATTTTCCTGGTGGCCTTAACTCGGAATTGTAATTTGTTTGTAATCCTTCGCAGACATTGAAAAATGCTTTGTCACCATATAAACTGGGAGGGGCTTCTGGTGGAAGCGACTTTGATCCTAAAGGGAGAAGTGACAATGAGGTGACATCTTGGCCCCTTGCATTTTCTCTCAGCAAGTGATCATTACAGATGTACTGATATGTTGTTTTGCAACGTTTTTACAGATTATGAGATTTTGCCAAAGTTTCATGAATGAGATGTACAGATACATGGGTCCTGACAAAGTAAGTTGAATGGCTTTTTTTCCCTTTTAGCAAGTATATATCTTCTGCAATGATTTTCTAATGTACTATCTATTCTAGGATCTTCCGTCAGAGGAGGTTGGTGTTGGTACTCGGGAAATGGGATATCTTTTTGGACAATACAGACGACTTGCTGGTCAGTTTCAGGTACTGAAAGTCCTTGGCCGCTGAAGCTTTTCTTGATACTTATCCGTTACATCCTGCTTAATAAGTTACTTACTTCTTATCAAGTTGGAATTTTTGTTCTTCTTTGTTTTTTTATCCTTTGAGGGAGTAACATTTGTAGTTTTGGAGGAAGAACATATCCCTATTAGCATATGTATTTGTTCTATCATATTCTGGATCATTTTAGTGTTAAATGTCATCGGCTATAGTTTTCCTGTACGCACACAACTTTGCATCAGATTTTTTTTCTGTTGGGAGAGAATAAAGAGTTTTGGTTGTTATATCTTTGTGTCAATTACTTATGCAGGGAAGTTTTACAGGACCACGTATATATTGGGCTGCTTCTAGCCTCAGAACTGAAGCTAGTGGCTATGGGGTGGTAAGTTTTTTTTTTTTATATCCTTTGTTATATTATTCACAATGCATCACTCTGTATGAACTAAAATTTATTTGCATTCTTTCAGGTGTACTTTGCACGACTTATGCTTGCAGACATGAATAAGGAAATAAAGGGACTAAGGTTTCTTTCTAAATCTCTGAGTTTATTTAATCAGCCATTTCTTAGTTCTCATAATGTTTCTGTCATTTTTATAAGCTTGTACAAAAACTAGTCCATCTGAATGTTTGGCTTCCAACATAACGCTGATGCTGTGACTTGTCAATTCTGCAACTCTCATCTTATGAAATCATAAACCCTTCTGAACTCATTTCAGATGTGTTGTGAGTGGTTGTGGGAAGATTGCTATGCATGTTGTAGAGAAGCTAATAGCGTGTGGAGCCCATCCGGTTACAGTTTCAGGTGATCTACTAATCCTATCATTTCAGATTCGAAGCAATTCAACTGTGTAGCTTCTCTGCCTTTTTGCCGTTGAGCTAAGAGTAAAAAATTGCCTAGATTTATGTCACAGATTTTTTTTGTTGATGCAAACTTTTTGCAGATTCAAAAGGATATTTGGTGGACGATGACGGATTTGATTATATGAAACTTGCGTTCTTGAGAGATATCAAATCCCAACAGAGAAGTCTCAGGTATTTTTTCATTCTAGAATTTAATGGTATATTTCACTTGGCCAATGATATAGATCCCTAACTGTACACACGTCTGATATGTAGAGACTATTCCAAGACCTATGCAAGGGCGAAATACTTTGATGAAGTAAAGCCGTGGAACGAAAGGTGTGATGTGGCGTTTCCTTGTGCTTCTCAGAATGAAGTTGATCAAGCAGATGCCATTAATCTGGTCAACGGAGGCTGCCGTTTACTGGTAGAAGGTAGAGATTTTCTTATGGAGCAAATTTTTTCAGTGTTTCTCGTTTTGTGTTTTAACTTTCTCTTATGTTACCTCATTCTAAGCATTATGGCTGTGTTTTCCTGCAGGTTCAAACATGCCGTGTACAGCTGAAGCAGTCGATGTTTTCAGAAAGGCGAATGTTCTGATTGCTCCTGCCATTGCTGCTGGAGCTGGAGGAGTAAGTTTCTTCTTTAACTCTTATGACATCAAGACTACAATTTAACCTATTCTTACTAGTCTCTCCCATCATTAAATTACAACACTAAGGCATTGGAGAGGAATTCTCTGCTTTTGCCATAAAATAATGTGTAGGAGTGTGGTTTTGCTGAGAGTTTTAGATCTTTAACAGCTTCTTTTCGATTGTATATGCGGAATGTGAACCTAAAAGCACAAAGAAGTTTTTTATATCTTATAGATTATTCAAATGGTGGTAGCTAAACTGTATAATTTTGTTGAAGGTTGCTGCTGGTGAAATCGAAGTACTTCGTGAATCTAATTCAATGCAATGGTCAGCAGAAGATTTCGAATCCAGATTACAGGTAACAACATCTCTCACATTTCTTCCCGAATGTCACAGCTTTGTTCTGCTCCATTATTATCCCTTTGACCCTATGATGATGATTTTCTGTCTGTTAATACGCTAGTTGCTCTCGTATTGACAGGAAGCACTGAAGCAAACTTATGAGAAAGCTCTTAAAGCAGCAAATGATTTCGGTTATCAGAAAGAAAGTCCTGAGTAAGCGTCATCAGTCACTGTTACTGTGATGCTCTCTGTACTAATTGTGAATCCTAAAGATTTGAAAGTTTTTGTTGTTGTTTCTTTTCCAGGGCACTTCTACACGGAGCAACAATTTCGGCGTTTTTGAACATAGCTCAAGCTATGACGGACCAAGGTTGTGTTTAGCTCAAGAAGGACATTGCATATTAGAGTCCCCGCAGGATTGTACGTCTAAAAACCTAATGAAGAAGGCATATTGGACTCTCTGTAACATATATATTAGATGCAAGACTATGTCATTATTTAGAAATTACGTACTCTAATAGGAACATTATTTATCAGCTATAATATATGTTCACTAAAACTATTTGACTTGCAAAGATAGGAGAAGATACTAAACAAAAATGGGTTGCCAAATAATTTTTCAACTATTTGTCTTTTGACAGAGAGATTTGCTTTGAGCTGATTCTTAACAAAAAAAGCTACAAAATCAGTGACATTCTCTCATAAAGTGTTCTTATAAATGAACAGACGGTGAGTGTAAATATAACATGCAGACAAAGCTTGGAAAATTGTGGATATGGAGACTGAATGCTGCGGACTGTAAAGTCAGTCTCTTGCATCATGATCTCTATCCAGGAACGAGCTCCAATAATCATTGTATAAGGCTCCCTAGCTTCATGTCCGTGACGAGGGAGCATCAGATTTCTCCGCCAAATAGTGCTCAAGCATGTCTTCTTCATCATCTGTATCAAACAAACAAATATGATCCTCAAGAACCATTGCATGTTTTTCGAATGGCGACGTGTAAACCAAACATAACGAACATTTTTACCTTCAAAATCTTCGTCTTCAAAGTCAATGTCTTCAGCATCTTCCTCCTCAGATTCTTGATCAGCAGCGACCACTGTTCCTCTCTGCAAATGGCACAAGGACAGATAGTTTACAACGATAGTAATTGTTTGGAAAACGAAGCTGCAACAAGATCCTGATGATTAATCTGCACTAAATAGTAAGCATGGATGAAAAATACCGCTCTGCCACTCTCAAACCACTGTCTTCCTGTAAGCTTCTTCTCCTTAGGTGCAGTAAGAGCAGACTCCGGCATCAGTCTTGAAAGTTTAATCACAGCCACAGATAAAAGTTAATAACTCAAGCAGCCATTATTAACAATGCCCATCATTGGTAGATCAGAGCAAGGGAACAACTGAACAAGAATATGCAGGAAAAGTTACTAACTTCGCCCGTTCAAGTGCAAGCTCTGCCTCGTATCTCTCTCTCCATGCCACAAATGTCTCCAGCGTAACAGGCTCTCCATGAGGGACAATAACCTGTATCAAGAAATTTAGTCAGGAAGAGAAGAAAGCATATATACCTCATAAAAAGTGTTGAGAACAAAACAGAACCCTATATCATGGAAGCAAGACTTGAGGTGCTTTGCAGTTTATACATCCGAAATAATGAGCAGACAACAATACCTCATCCTCTTTGGCAGCTTCTTCCTCTGCAAGGTCAGCTGCATCATCTTGCCCATAGTGTTCAGACAACCAGTCCTTTGCAGATGACACTAGTGTATAGATCATGGCCATACCAAGGTTTTCAGTTGCCTGTGAAAACGGCATCATGAAGTTCTTAGTTCTAATGATAACAACTCATAAAAAAAACTGAACTGAATACCACAGAGGGTTTGTGATTCATGAAGTGATTGACTAGAGACCTTCCATAGAAAATTATGATAAAGTTGCAAGAGAGATTTTACCTCTTGTTCAAGCTTTTCTTTTAAGATGGCGAGGTCACTAAGATGGATTCCTCGAATACTAGAAGAAGAAGAATTAACTACCAACATGAGTGTCATCATCATCATCATCATATATCTGTATTAGCTTAATGAAAATGGTTAAACCTAGAATTACCTTTTGACATCCAAAAGCGGAACCTCGTCCGGATAATTTTCCGTGTGAGAGAAAACCAAACCTAGCTGAACTGCAAGACAAAATTGAGAGCTCTCAGACTTAAAGAGTGTACATGAGAGGAGGCATATGATACAACAAGGGATCTTCTTAAAGAGTAGTAATAACCTGGTGGGATTGATGACTCCTCTTCATCATCATCCTAATTAAAGGCAAAAGAAGAAGCAGAGGATCAGAGGAACATCAAGTTGCTACAACAGAACATATATCACTTGACATTAATACATTGGCTACACATAAAGCTTTTCAAAAATCACATACAGCTTGTTAAACAACCAATAGAAGCTGATACAGTATATCGGTAAGGCTCAACAAGGATCATTTGATCAAAAGCAAGTAGTGAGGAGATGAATAGTGTTCTCTACCTGAGGAGTCACTGTTATCTGAAAGCATCGGTCCGAAGTATTAAGCCCACTTTCACTAGAATGAATCTCTGTTACACAGTACAGTAGTGGAAGAATTCAATGCTCTCATCAGCTCAACGATGAAACAGAAAAAAAAAAACTTATGAGAAAACAAGAAATACCTTTAAATTCATCAGCAAGTATAGATTCAAGAGCTTCAATCTCCATCTCTTGCTCCTGCTTATACTCTACAAAGAGGCACAAAACAAAAAGAAACCCAATTTATGTATATCCTCAGATCAATTAATCAGAATTCGAGATCAATCGGAATCCAATTGCTTTCCCATGGATTCACAGATACACAGCTCTCCAATGAATAAAAGTACAGATTTTCGATGTTAAAACTAATAAAGTATGCAACTTTTGGAAAGGATTTGATCGAACTCACCCGTCATGATGACCAAATTTGACGACAGCTTTGTCGTGAGAAGCTTTGAGATTGTCTGAATATCGAACTCCACAGTGAGTCGAGTCGTGGCCAAGAGAGGATGACCTAAAGGTGAGAACTTTAAGATCCCAAAAACGGTGTCGTTTCTGCTGATAGAGTTGTCACACTTTTTTTTTTTACGAAAGTGAAAAAAGGAAAGGCCTTTCTCTCTCCTCGCATCTCCTCTCTCTGATCTTCTTCTTCTTCTTCCTGAATTCGCTTGTGTTGCTTCTCCGAATCGCCGGAGCAAAAACCCTTCTTTCACAATCGAATTTTTGTTTCGATTCTAATTGTATTGACTGAGTGATAGAAATCGGATACGGAAGAAGCAGTGATCGATCTGAATTTCTGTACAAGATGTCGAGATTCAGAGACAGGACAGAGGATTTCAAGGATTCTGTTCGGAAAGCCGCTGTCTCGATGGGTTACAACGAGGTACGAGTCCCATATCTCATCTTAAAATCTCGTTCGATCGGAGCCATTTGTCTCGAATTTCACGAGAAATTTCGGAACTTGTTGCATGTCGATTTGATCATTCTCCTAAAGTTTTCAGGATTTTTGGGATTGTTGATTTCGTTGACATTCACTTGATTCGTTTGCATTGTGTGGCAGTCTAAAGTGGCGTCAACAATGGCGTCTTTTATCATACATAAGCCAAAGGAGAGATCGCCTTTCACGAAAGCTGTTTACTTTACGGTAACTTTAGCATTTGGAGTTGTAAATTTGACCGGATTTGCAAGTTGCATTATCGAATAATTCTTGTGTGTGTGGTGTGTTGCTTGGTTTTGGTTTTAGCTGGAACGCATCAAGGAGTTGGATCAGTTTATGTCCAAGCATCGAAAAGATTACGTTGATCTGCACCGGACTACAGAACAGGAAAAAGATAGCATTGAACAAGAAGTAAGCAACTCTGAGCTAAGACATATGGAACTATGCCTAGTTGTGTGTGTGTGTGTGTGATGATACCATCAAACTCTTATCTTGCAGATAACTGCTTTTATTAAAGTTTGCAAAGAACAAATCGATAGGCTCGAGAACAGCATTAGAAATGAAGAAGCAAACTCCAAAGGATGGCTTGGCCTCTCAGGAGATAAATCCAATGCTGCTACTATAGCACACAAACATGGAGTGGTATGATATGCACCAACTTTGGTCTTTTCATTGGAAGTATCTAGATGTGTAGACGTAATGGTAGTTTTAAAATGTTGGCAGGTTTTGATTCTGAGCGAGAAACTTCATTCGGTCACGGCAAAGTTTGACCAGCTTAGAGCTACTCGGTTCCAAGATATTATCAACAGAGCTATGCCGAGAAGGAAACCTAAGAGGGTCGCAAAGGAAGCTAATCCAGTTAATGCAGCTTTGGCAAATCCAGAGTCCAGAGAACCAGATGAAATTCAGGCTCAGCCTCGTAGACTACAACAGCAACTTCTAGACGATGAAACACAAGCCCTTCAGGTAACACAAAGACAACTCTATCTACTCCTTCAAAAGCTTGTATTAGTTTTTGTACTTGTGCTAAAATCTTGAATTTTTTGTATTTTTTTGCAGGTAGAGCTAAGTAATCTTTTAGATGGTGCTAGGCAGATAGAGACTAAGATAGTGGAGATGTCTGCTCTGAATCACTTAATGGCAACTCATGTTCTACAACAAGCCCAACAGATTGAAGTTATATTTTACCAGGTTAGGACTTTGATAACTCCTCTTAAGCTCTCTCGTCAACGCACTGTTCTCTGTGTGTGTGTGTGTGTGAACCTTGTGGCCTATTTCTCACTCAGTTTGATACTTAAAATGCAGGCGCTTGAGGCAACAAACAACGTGGAGCTTGGAAACAGAGAGCTTTCTCAAGCAATCCAGCGTAACAGAGGCAGCAGAACCTTTCTCATGCTGTTTTTCGTCGTCCTTACATTCTCCGTCTTGTTCTTGGATTGGTATAGTTAGAGACTATTCAGTCATCAACAACCTCACACTGTTTGTGTAGATTTTGATTGTCAAAACAAAGTAAACTATGGAAATTTGGTAAAAGGTTTAATGTCAAATGAGGGAAGAAAATCTTAAACTTTGGAAGTGATGTTGACCGAACTCACCGTCATTATTACCAAACTTGACACCTTTGAGATGTCTGAACAGAGAGAACTCCACGGTTTGCCTCGTGGCCAGAGGAATATAACGTAACGAGAGATAAATAACCTAAAGCAGAGGACAAAAGTTCCCAAAACGATGTCGTTCACTTCTGTAGTTTGGATGTGCTTTCTTTACCTCCTCTTCTCTCCTCTCTCTCTCTCTCTCCATCCAAAACCAGCCCTTTCTCTCTCCTCTCCCTCTCTCTCTCTCTCACCCTTTTCTTCCATTCGCTGCGTTTCTTCTCCAAACCGCCGGAGTTAAAACCCCAAAGAGAAATGCGGTGTAAATGCTATTGATTGATAGAGAGATTGAAACCTTTTCTACAGAGAGAAGAAACGCCTGCAGAGTAGCCAATTAAGTATCTGGATCTCTGTTTCTTCGGGTACGGCTCTTCTTTCCCAGATCTCTCTTTCTCAAGAAACTCTTTTTCAACAAGTTTAGCAATTGTTCTCAAGTTGCGCCGCTTGTGTTCTGCATGTTGGGGTCTTTAAAGTTTTTTCCACTGATTCTTGTTGGTTGCAGGATTCAAGGGAGAGGCAAAGCTCTTGTCTAATTGAAGAGAGTACCTTCATTGAGATTTTTCAAATCATAAAGTTTTGATTTTTTTCTAGGTTAGTTCGAAAGTTTTCATTTTTCCTTGGTTCTTGAGGGTTTTGAGAGTTTTTGTGCAATGGAGAGTAATGATGACCAAAACTTGAAGGCGATTAATGAGTCTGTAGGAAGATTGGTTTGGGTTCGTCGCCGTAACGGCTCTTGGTGGCCCGGTCAGACTCTGGTTCATGACCAAGTCCCTGAGAACTCTCTGTCCCATCCACAAGTCGGCACTCCAATAAAGCTTCTTGGCCGTGACGATGTTGGCGTGTGAGTCTTCTCTTTTCCCTTTTCCACAATCTTGAGTTTCTCTTCAATATCTTGAGTCATTAGGAGATATGGTTAAAAGTGTTTTCCTATATGACTCCAGGGACTGGTATGTTCTTGAAAAGTCCAAGACGGTGAAGCCATTTCGCTGTGAAGAGTATGCTGCTTGCATTGAGAAGGCGAAGGCGGTTGGTACTGCAGCGAGCTCGAGTATCAAGAAGACTGCCAAGTGTACTCGCAGAGAAGTTGCCATTAACGATGCTCTAGAGATTGAGAATGCACATCTTGCGAAAGAAGATCATCCAGATGAGAGTCTGTGTAACTCTGGCGAAGACGATGAGGTTACAGACTCTGCTGATGAAGAAGAGACTGAGGATGAGTTGGTTTCAGCGCCGGAGCTATTGCAGTCCAGTATGTCTTCACAAGAAATGAACGATGTTGAAGCTCTGAAAGTGCAGCCAAGGAGGAGAAGAAGAACGCCGAATGACTCTGAAGATGATGGCACTGAAGGAATCAAGCGGATGAGAGGGCTTGAGGATATTGGGAAAGAACATCTCGGCGCTAAGCAAGAAATGGGTTTGATCTGTGATGCAAACCTCGGTGACTCAATGTCAAATGGAAATGTTCTCGCCAATGGGAACAAAGGATGCTCCCCACTGTCACTGAAAAGGAAAAGGTCACAGGTGATAAACGCTAATGAGTGCTCTAAAAGGAAACACCACCGACGCAGGCAATTGGCAAAGGTGTTGGAGAGTACAGCTATGGTCAGTGTCCCTGTGACCTGTGACCAGCTTGTTGAGTGTCAAGGGGTTTATGACAGCAAAGTACCGGGGATGGAGTCTGTCGAATCCATGAAATCTGTGTCTGTTGTAATCAACAATAACTCAGACAGCACCGTGATGTCATGCGAGAATGGTGGTTCTGCAATTGTTGTCAGAGACTTTTATAACAACAAGGCCAAGGACAGTGAGATTTCTAGTGTATCAGTCTCGGCGGAGAATGATTCTTCTGACCAATTGTATGAGGTTCCTTTAACTGGAGAAGCAAAACACTCTGCAGGTATATATATAAATGGTTAAACCTCGTAGCTTCCCTATGATAGTTTTATAGCTAAATGCTTCTGTAGTTTGGATGTGCTTACAATTGTCATTGATGCTGATGACCTGTATTGTTGTTGTTTTAGGTTTTCCGGGAGCTTGCACAGTTCCCTCACCGAGGGGAGTTCTTGTTTCTAGTTTGACAAGGCGGCGTGGTCGTAGTAGTAGCCATGATGTGTTTGTTAAGACAGAGGACAACCATGGGTCTGATTGTACAGATCCTCCACCAGCTTCACAGCTTGTCATTTTTAACTCGAACGGGATTGAGAAGAGCAGCACTTCCAAGTGGCAGCTGAAAGGAAAGAGGAACTCGAGGCAGATGAGTAAGAAGCAAGAAGCGAGTAGAAATGTGTTCGGCGAAGAGGCTAATAACAACAGTCCTCTCCCTCTTTCTACGCTGTTCGATGTGAAGATTGAGGTAAAAGCCAACTACAGCAAACCCCGGAGTGTTCCTTTGGTTTCTCGTATGAGTGAATTGTACGGTAAATCTATTGTTGGCCATCCTTTAAGTGTTGAAGTCTTAGAAGAAGAAGTCTATGGCAACGGTATGGCGATGTCTCAAGTTGTTGTGAAGACGAAGTCGTCATTGTCCAAAAATAAGGGCAAGAAGAAGAAATCAAATGGTGCTTTTAATAACTCGAAGAAGAAGAAACCGTCTTCCCTGTTGGTAAAGACAAGGCGGCTCTCTGCTCTAACGAGCCAGAAGCTGACAGAAAGAAGCAAGAAGCAGACAACAGGAAAAGCAAAGGAAACAGTTGTAGCTTGTATACCGTTGAAAGTAGTCTTCAGTAGGATAAACGAAGTGTTGAAAGGTTCAGCAAGACAAACGCAACACCGAGCATTATTGCCAGCTGCAACCAAAACATGAGAGAGAGATTGAAGAAAGACTTTTGGCCGGCTTTACGTTTTTTTGTTCTCTCTTCATCAATCTGAGATGAAAATAGGCTGGCTTTAGGAGAAGCCACTGGTGAGTTTTGCTGTTTTGGGTTTAAAGATTTGAGACATTTAGTCGTGCAGAGAGAGAAAGAGAGAGGCAGAGAGATGAGCAAATGTAAATATAGTTAGTGGTTGAGGTGTACAACTGAGATTAGATGGGAGAGACGAGATTGCTGCTTAGAGAGAATTGCTTGTTTCAGGTTAACTCAAATTGTTTGTTTTATTTTTTCTCAAGTTCTTGTCATTGAAGAGAAAGTCTTTCATTTCTTGCTCTGTGTTTATTATATCATTGTGTTTCAGAAAGCTTACAGAATCATTGAACAATCTCGATTCCTTCAGACATTCTGGTACCTCTTAAGAGAGAAGAAAATGTTTCAGTATTAACTATGTCCTTGAAAATTGAAACTTATGTTCTTCAGGAATCAAAGCTTTTTGTTGTTAAAAAAGTAAAAGCTCTTGTTCTTAAGAATTCAGCTATGGAAAGTTAGCTTAAATGGCTTGTTTTCAGCTCTCAAGTTCTTGTTAATGAAGAAGAAAGCCTTTTCTTTTCTTGCTCTGCGTTTATCACAGAGTCACAAATCCTACAAACATTTGGGTAACTCTTTAAGAGAGAATAAAAAGATTATAACTTTTGTTCTTTTAAAATCAGCTATAGAAAAAGGTGAACTTAATTGTGTCTATGTCTCTTTTTTTTTCTCTCTAGTAGTACATCTGATTTTTGTTTTTGTAATCTTCTAAAAATCATTGTAGTGGACATCGCCAACAATAAATATCAGGAGAAAGAAGAATTCATTGAACACGTTCTACATGTGTTTTTGTAGTTGTTTGTATCAACAAGAAATGGACCGGCCAACAAATTCAATTTAAGCCATTCAGTTTTATTTTATCTTTTTCCTTTTCAAGTGCCACAATTTGCCTAAAATGAAGATGAAATGATTCTCCAAACAAAAAAAAGATTTCGAAAATCAGTACTATGAAAGTGAAATGCATAAAACCTTTAAACCTTATATGATTGAAAGAATAGTGTTTATTACTTGTGGATTTATTAGTTTGCTCTAATCCTGTTGAAAATTGTGGGGATAATACATGCATACTTTCTTTCTTTCACGTCATAATTACAAATTCCAAATGTGGAAACTCCAAAAGAGAAAAAAGCAGAACTGCTTTTGTTTGGCTTATATACATTTTAGGTTTTAATCCAAACACAAGATTGAGATTCCAATTCCATCACCCTTTTCAAAAAGTTATCAAAATGATCACAATATCTACAAATTGTTTGTTCTAAAATAATAAAAAATGATGAAGATTTGATGAAAATTAAAAAGACACAGTGAAAGGTTTTTAAAGTTCCCGTGTTGTCATTGGCTTCTGCTATTTTGGATTTAAATACAACTCTCTGCTTCCTGTTTCCCTGCTTCATCATCACGCAGAGAACAAACTACTCTCTCTCTCTCTCTCTCCGATCTCATCTTCCTCCAACACAATCAATCGATTGATTCGATCTAGCCATGAGTTTCAGCAAATGGGTTTCCTCTGTTTTGCTCCTTCTTCACTTGCTCAATCCGTGTCTCATGATTTCATCTTCTTCCTCTTCCTTAACCTCTAATGGGTTTTCTCAAATCCCTTCAAAGTTTCTCACTTTGGCTAAAAGAGATGATTTTTCCGATTGGATGGTTGGAATCAGAAGGAAAATCCATGAGAACCCAGAATTAGGTTTCGAGGAAGTAGAGACATCTAAGCTCGTTAGAACAGAATTGGAGAAGATGGGTGTGTCTTATAAGTACCCAGTCGCTGTAACTGGTGTTATTGGATATGTTGGTACTGGTCAAGCTCCTTTTGTTGCTTTGAGAGCAGATATGGATGCACTTTCTATGCAGGTATTTGACTTGTTCTCTCATCTGACTTCATGGAACAGTGTAGCTTTTTCGTTAGTGTTGGATACTAGAAAAGGAGGAACCTTTACTCTACTTTTTCCACAAATCACTATACTTTAGTGGAAGATTTGCTTAATTTGTTGTTTCTCTGTGTGCTCTATGTTTGGTGGATCCTAATTGGCAAAAGTGATGTTGGATTGTGTAGGAAATGGTGGAATGGGAACACAAGAGTAAGGTTCCAGGGATGATGCACGCTTGTGGGCATGACGCTCACACTGCGATGCTCCTCGGTGCTGCGAAGTTGCTCAAAGAACACGAAGAAGAGCTACAGGTTATATATCTTTAAAAAGTTTGAATCTTTGGAAGCATTTTGGTCTCTGAACTGTTATACATTTTCTTGGAACCATCTTAGGGTACAGTGATTCTTGTTTTCCAACCAGCTGAGGAAGGAGGAGGAGGTGCAAAGAAGATCGTGGAGGCTAAAGTATTGGAGAATGTGAGTGCAATCTTTGGTTTACATGTGACAAATCAACTGGGATTAGGTCAAGTGAGCTCGAGAGAAGGTCCAATGTTGGCTGGTAGTGGCTTTTTCGAAGCTAAGATAAGCGGTAAAGGAGGTCACGCAGCTCTTCCTCAGCACGCCATAGATCCGATATTGGCAACTTCAAACATCATTGTTAGTTTACAACACCTCGTTTCACGAGAAGCCGATCCTTTAGACTCGCAGGTATAAAAAAAATATAGTCTTTGGCTCTTCAAGATGTCTCTGTACGAAACCATGTAGAGAAATGTGAAGTGGGGAGTGTGTTGATGATCTATGTGAGTGTTTGCAGGTGGTTACAGTGGCGAAATTTGAAGGCGGTGGTGCTTTTAATGTGATTCCAGACTCTGTTACTATCGGTGGAACGTTCAGAGCCTTTTCAACTAAAAGCTTTAAGCAACTCAAGAAAAGAATTGAGCAGGTCAGTGACTTTTCACTCTCATGTGTTACTTTGAGACTCTCTCTTGTCTTCCTTTGTTAAACTCTCTTGCGAGTCTGATGTTTCAGGTCATCACGAGGCAAGCGAGTGTGCATATGTGTAATGCAACAGTGGATTTCCTCACAGAGCAGAAACCTTTCTTCCCACCAACTGTGAACGACAAAGGCTTGTACCAGTTTTTCAAGAACGTTTCAGGAGATTTGTTTGGGACTGAGAATTACTTCGAGATGCAACCGTTGATGGGGTCAGAGGATTTCTCTTTCTACCAAGAAGCAATGCCTGGACATTTTGGTTTCCTTGGAATGCAAAACGAAGCTCACTCACCAATGGCGAGCCCTCACTCGCCTTATTTTGAGGTCAATGAAGAGTTGCTTCCTTATGGTGCTTCTCTTCATGCTTCCATGGCCACAAGATATCTTCTTGACTTGCAAACTTCATCGCCGGATAAGAGTTACGAAAAAGATGAACTTTGATGTCAGATATTGGCTTGTCTCTATTCTTCATATCAATCATTGTTACATGGTAACAGTTTTTTTAACAGAGGCTTCCATGTAAAGATCAATAAAATGTTACTGCAATATCTTTGAAATAGCTTTGCAGAATGGAAGAAATGTAAGAACTTTACTTGCAAAAAGATACAGTGATTGGGCTATTGTAATGAGAGGATTTTAGAGATTATTTTTTATTGTGATGGAAACATATGTTACAGAGTTTAGAGTATTAAGTGTGTAAGCAGTTTCATTCAAAATCTATGGTACGTTTGTGTACTGACATATCTTAATGACTGTACCACTGAAACTAAAAGCTGAAACCGTCAAATTACAGAGGATGCCAATGTTATGTGACTCCTAGGTTTATGCTTATGTTTCAGATGAACATTGCCGAAGCATTACCAAAATCAGAAGCTCAAATTCGAGGGTTTACTCTTATGTGTAACTGAGAAAGATCCATCTTTTCCTCTGTTTTCGTTTCTTCTTCTTCTTCTTGTTTCCTCCGGTACGTTTCTAGATTCAAGTTTCAATTTTTAAGAAAGAAAATCCGTAAATGAAACGTGGTGAATTCGTCTCTCTTTCTTCCGAATCCTTGCTTCGTTGAAAATCCCAATTTTCTTTTCTGGGTTTCTTTCAAAAAACAAAAGGACCCATTTTTCTAAACCTCTGTTTTTCTCTTTCAGTGTTGTTACCAAAAACACTGTTCTTGTGTAAGTAACAGTGACTTTCGAATTTTTTTTTTTTTTTTTTTTTTTATCTCTGCGTACGCATTTGGTGATAGCTATATAAGAAAGCTTGGAGCTTTAAGATGAAAGCGATGGTAGTGGAGATGGAGGAAGGGGTTAAAGACAATGCAGCATCACCCCTTAAATCAAGACTCACAAACCAATCTAGGGCTCTATTTTCAATGCGACTGCTTCAGATCTTGCTGTTGTTTCTTGTTCTGACTCTTGGGATCTCAGTTGTTGGTATACACACCATCAAGTTCTTGAGGATTCAACATTTGCCTCCTGTGGCTCCAACCACAACCACTTTGATCTCAAACTATGATCATCATGGGACTGTCACTTTAGAGAGCTTCATCAAACCTCCTTTGAATGTTTGGCACACAATGAACGACAGTGAGTTGCTTTGGCGTGCTTCGATGGAGCCAAGGAGGATTGTGTATCCGTTTAAACGGGTTCCTAAATTGGCTTTCATGTTTCTCACCAAAGGGCCTTTACCATTTGCTCCACTTTGGGAGATGTTCTTTAAAGGACATGAGGGTCTTTACTCAATCTATGTTCATGCATTGCCTGATTACAGATCTGATTTTTCAAGATCATCTGTGTTTTACAAGAGATATGTCCCAAGTCAGGTACTTTTCACTTGCAACGTTCTTGCTAACATTTTCAAGATCAACTTTTGAAGTGTTTTGCTTCTTGTGTTATAGGCTGTGGCATGGGGAGAGATGAGTATGTGTGACGCTGAAAGGAGGCTTCTTTCGAACGCCTTGCTAGATATCTCTAACGAATGGTTTGTTCTGGTGTCTGAATCATGCATCCCTCTGCGAGGTTTCAGCTTCATCTACGGTTATGTCTCTGAATCAAGACATAGTTTCATGGGTTCTATTGATGAAGAAGGACCTGACGGAAGAGGAAGATACAGAGATGGGATGGAGCCTGAGATCTCGCTTAGCCAGTGGAGGAAAGGGTCACAGTGGTTTGAAGTTAACCGGAAACTCGCTGTTGAGATTGTTCAAGACACAACTTACTACCCCAAGTTCAAAGAGTTTTGCAAACCTCCGTGTTATGTTGATGAACATTACTTCCCTACAATGCTGTCTATGAAACATCGGGTTTCGCTGGCTAACCGGACACTGACGTGGACAGATTGGTCACGCGGTGGTGCTCATCCAGCTACTTTTGACAAGGCTGATATAACAGAGACTTTTCTCAAGAATCTTCCGGAAGCTAAAGCCTGCTCCTACAATGATGAGCGGTCTCAAGTTTGTTATCTATTTGCTAGAAAGTTTGCTCCTAGCGCATTGGAGCCCTTATTGCAACTTGCACCCAAGGTTCTTGGTTTCTGACAGGATCTTGAACTCGTCCATCTTGGTTTTGTTTTTGACAAGTGCTTGGGTTTAGGATCACGAACAGAACTGAACTTAGACTGATATTACAGGTGCTTGTGTAATGGTTACACATATTTTTGACTTGACTGAATAAAAGTTGCTTGGGGCATTGTTCTTGTTCCATGCCTAGAAGTCTAAATGTCAAAACAAACTTTCATTTCCAAATAATTCCACTTTTGCCATCAAATCTGTGAAACTGTTAAAAGTTTGGGGGAAATTAGACTGGGAAGCAAAAGTTGAGGGGTTTACGAAAGTCAACCCATAAGATGACGAATCAGATGACAGTATTAAGTAGATCTTCACAACGGATTCATTAGATGAACACCATAATCAAAATCAGACTCTCAAATGCCGAGAGTTTACTTCAATGTATGACTGAGAAAGATCCAATTTTTCATTTTTATGGCTCTTCTTCTTCTTCTTCCTCCTCCGGTACGTTTCTACATTCAAGTTTCAATCTCTTAAGAAATCAAATCCGTAGGAAGAAAACGTTGTGAAGTTGCCTCTCTTACTTCCCAATCTTTGCTTCTTTATACAATATCCTCAATCTTCTTTTCTGGGTTGATAATAAAAAACCCATTTTTGTAAACCTCTGTTTCCTCTGCAAATCTTGTCCCTTTTGTCACCAAAATACTGTTTTGATAACCTCACAAAAATCTGGATTCTTGTTGAAGTAACAGCGATTTCCGAAAGTTCTTCTCTTTGTGTAAGCATTTGGTGATAGCTATAATAAGAAAGTTTGGAGCTTTTTTAGATGAAAGTGATGGTGATGGAGATGGAGGAAGGTTTTAAAGACAATGCTGCATCTAGACTCACAAACCAATCTAGGTCTCTTTTGTCGATGCGTCCGCTTCACATTTTGCTATTGTTTCTATTTTTGACTTTTGGGATCTCAGTTGCTGGTATACACATGATCCAGTTCCTGAGGATTCAACATTTGGCTCCAACAACTCTGATCTCTATATATGATCATGGGAGTGTTACTTTAGAGAGATTTGTTAGACCTCCGTTGAATGTTTGGCACACAATGAATGACAGTGAACTGCTTTGGCGTGCTTCGATGGAGCCACGGATCAATGTATATCCTTTTAAACGGGTTCCTAAACTGGCCTTCATGTTCCTCACTAAAGGGTCTTTACCATTTGCTCCACTCTGGGAGATGTTCTTTAAAGAACACGAGGGTATTTACTCAATCTATGTTCATGCATTGCCTGATTACAAATCGGATTATCCAATGTCATCTGTGTTTTACGGAAGATACATCCCAAGTCAGGTACTTGTCATTGATGTTACAGACAAAAGACTTTTGTAAGTGATTGCTTCTTGTGTTCCTCACTATGTCAGTTTTTTCTCTTGGTTATAGGCTGTGGAATGGGGAGAGGTGAGTATGGGAGATGCTGAGAGGAGGCTTCTGGCTAATGCGTTGCTAGATATCTCTAATGAGTGGTTTGTTCTGCTGTCTGAATCATGCATCCCTCTGCGCGGTTTCGGCTTCATCTATGGTTATGTCTCTGAATCAAGATATAGTTTCATGGGTGCTTATGATGAGGAAGGGCCTGATGGAAGAGGAAGGTACAGAACTGGGATGGAGCCTGAGATCTCGCTTAGCCAGTGGAGGAAAGGGTCTCAGTGGTTTGAAGTTAACCGGAAACTCGCTGTTGAGATTGTGCAAGACACAACTTACTACCCCAAGTTCAGAGAGTTTTGTAAACAACCATGTTATGTTGATGAACATTACTTCCCTACAATGCTGTCTATGGAACACCGGATTTTGCTGGCTAACCGGACATTAACTTGGAAAGATTGGTCACGCGGTGGTGCTCATCCAGCTACTTTTGGCAAGGATGATGTAACGGAAGACTTTCTCAAGAAGCTTCCGGGATCTGAAGCCTGCCTCTACAATGATCAGCATTCTCAAGTTTGTTATCTCTTTGCCAGAAAGTTTGCTCCTAGCGCATTGGAGCCGTTATTGCAACTGGCACCCAAGATTCTTGGGCTCTAACAAGATGTTTCACTTGTCCATCTTGGTTCTTGTTTTGATAAGTTATTTGGTTTAGAATATGATCATTAGTTAATACCCTCTTCCGCAGTGATATTACAGGAACATTTTTTGACTTGACAGATGACTGAATAAAGATAATTTTGAGTTTCTTTCAGTCTCTTGGATTTCAAATTTTTAACAAGAAGAGTGAGGAAGTTGCTTCTAAAGCCTGTTGTTTTGGCATTTGCATTGCATCTACATGATGTCAAAGTCAGTTGACTGCAACTTGAGGAACCAGAAGCCAGGCAATGTAAGTTATGGCATGAAGCGATGACTTGTGTTTGGTTTTATCAATTTGGTGTATTTAGATGAGTTGGCTATATAGGGACAGAGAGAGCACTTGCCATTTAGTAGTTTTGGTTCTATGTCTGATTTTAAAGACATTTTTAATGACCAACACTGATTTGATGAAACAAGAGATGTCACTAAGCCTATGTGAAGAGAAAAAGAGGAGGAGACGACACTGGAAGATCCTTAGGTCACAAGTAATGTCGCTTGAAAAGTGTCCCCCAAGCTTAAATCGCTCATTGATACTAAAGGCATCCACTTATGAACAACGATTTTTTGTTTGTTATTTCAACTCACAACAAAAACCAAACATACATAACAACCTTTTTCTTCTTCACAGATCAAACATTACAACACCAAGCCAATAAAAAGAATCATCTCAAACGAGGAGGTGGATTGGAACCAAAGCCAAGTGCAAGATCTTCAACTGAATCTGTTGATAAAACCGGCAAATCCTTTTTCCTCTCAATTTCTACAGCCAAACTCTCCTTAAGAGCCGTCACCACTTGACTCATCCCAGGTCTCTCGCCAGAGTTTCGACAAACACAAGCCACGGCTATCTCCACGGTCTTAAACGCAGAGTTTGGATCATAGTCTCCACAAAGGCTCGGGTCAAGAATCTCCACGATGTTCTCTCTAGAGAGCAAAGACTCAACCCATTGGCTTATATGCATCCTTTCCTCACTCTTTATGATGGCAGGTTTCGCAGTAACGATCTCTAACAGAACAACACCAAAACTGTACACATCGCTCTTCTCTGTTAGATTGTTTGATGTGTAATACCTGCAATGAAAAGATAATATCTTTAACTTCCAAAAACCAAGAAAAAGGAAGCAGAAGTCTTCCGAACTTGTCAAAGATTCAATCTTTGAGCTTACTCGGGATCAACATATCCAGGCGTCCCGGCGATGGCTGTATTCAAATGACTTCCTTCTGCTGCATCAAACGCTCTCGAAAGACCAAAACCGCCTAACTTCGCATTGAAACTCCCATCCAAGAACACATTTGTACACTTGACGTTTCTGTGGATGATCGGTGGCGTGCAGCCAGTATGCAAATACTCAAGTCCTATACAAAAACAGAGGAGGTTCAGTCGCGGTAACCGAATCTGTTATTAGAAACAGAGCTCCAAAACAGAGGAAATTCTATGAAATGTTTCTTTATTACCTTGTGCAACATCGACTGCGATTCCAAGTCTATCTTCCCAGCTGAAAACAGTTGAACTGTTCTCTGAGATATGTTGTTTCAAGTTTCCGTTAGCCATGTACTCGTAGATAACCGCGAGTTTATCGCCTTCGTTGCAGTAACCAAGCATGGTTATAAGGTTTTTATGATGTATTCTGAAAAGGTGTTTGACCTACAATTAGAACGTTCTTCACATAAGAATCTTCAAAGTCTTTGTTTCATTAATCATCAAAGACGGAGCATATGTAATATACCTCTGCTCTGAGTTGTTTGTAGCCTTGAGAAGACAAGGAAGAAACAAGCTTGACAGTTACTTCTTTACCATCTAACTTTCCGAGGTAGTTTCTTCCAAATCCCACCTTCCCTTGATCTCTCTCGAAACCATTTGTGATGTTCACAATCTCTGCGTATGTAAACTTCCTGTTCGTCGGTTCCAAATCAAACGCATCGTTTGCTATTTCATTCCCTTCGTAGTCAGTCATTCCGCTCTCTATTCTCTGTAAAGACGGACGTGTCGAAAAACCGGTTTCTCTTCTTTGCAATGGACGCATTGAACCGGTGTCTCTCCTCTGTAACGACGACGGTCCATTACTCGTAGATGTAACCATCCTGTGAATCATTCTACCTTGTTTCTTCTTTCTAATGAGGATAAAGAGTATGAATATAGTAGCAATGAGAAACAGCCCTGCAAGTGATGCAACCAAAGGAATAACAAAGCCTGGAAGTTTGTTCTTCTTGGATTTGTTTCCTGTGACCTCTCTACAAGCAGTTTCAGTACAAACACTTGGATTCCCTTTGATACTGCATGCACATACACATAAAAATGGATTATAAAACGTGCAACGAATGAAGAAGAGAAGTGTTTTTGAGTACCTGAAGGACATGCCGTTCTGTGTTTTCTCCATGAGAGTAGAAGGTATAGGACCACTAAGCTGGTTGTTTGCCAAATTCCTGCAATATCCACATTATATCAAAAGTCATTTACAAAGCTATGAGTTCTTGTTACTGTTAGTTGTGGTTTGAGAAAAATACACACAGGACTCTCAGGAACTGAAGCTGAGCTAAGAAAGCCGGTACTGGTCCGGTCAAATTGTTGTCTGACAAGTCCCTGAAAGTTACATAAAAAGTTAGCAACTTTCAACTATTTACATACAGTTATTATTACCAACAAGGTGAACAAAAACTTACAGGATTTGTAACTGTGAAAGAAGCGATATGTCAAACGCTATATCTCCTGTCAATCCGGAGGATGATAAGTTTCTGTTACATAGAACAGTGACACTGAGAGCCTGAGACCCACTCAAGATTTGAGAGAAAGGGAATTTATTTATTTTTATATATATAAGAACACTTACAAAAATATAACTCTAGGCATGCTTGTGCCACTGGAGCTACAATTCACACCTTCCCATGTGTAAGCCTGAGGCACACAAACATCTCCTTGCCAGTTTCTCTTGACTTTATATGCAGACTTAATATTCCTCATAGCGGAAACTAGAGGAAAACAGAGTGAGATAAAACAAGAATGTGAAAATGTAAAGCAGAGGAAAAGAACAGAGAAAGAGCTTACGGTCGTTTTGATCAGTTGAAGACTGAGGAAGTTTGTTTCCAAAGTAAGTCTCCATAGCGTTGATGAGAGGAGGAAGAGTCGAGCTCCGAGTCTGACGAAGAGAAAACTGGAAGCTCTCTTCTCTCAAAGGCTTTGAAACGAACAGAACCAAGGTCTTGGAGTAATCAAGACTAAGCGGCTCCGAAAACGTCTCCCCGTTGAGCGAAATGACGAACTCTCTCCGTTCTTGAGAGTTCGAATCCGGTTCTTGAATCTCCGTGAAGTACATGTAAAAGTAAAACTCAAGAGAAGGATCATCAGCAGTCCACCCAAAATCCAAAGACCCACCTAGGGTTTCGGGTATAACCGCAGTTCTCATGATAACTTGCGGAAGACGGAAGCTACCACTACTGTTGCGTGGCAGAGAAGTCGACGGATCACTTACACCCTTTGAACCTTTTGGCGTTGAAGGAGACCATATCCGGTCAAAAACATCATCCGGAAACCTAACCGTTTGATTCATCAACGACGATCCGAAATCCAACCGTTGAAAGAGCTGAAGCGATTCAGATTGAGCTACGTAAGACGAGTTCGGCAACATTCTAAGCTCCAGCACCGAGATAAACGGCGTACCGTTCCCTGTATTCACCAAACAAACTTGTAACGTGTCTGTTGAAACAGAGTATATGATCTCCTTGGACTCTGTTTGCAGAGGAGACTCGAATTTAACAGTGTCCCATTTGTTTGGACCCAAATGAAGATCGAATTCGGGGATCTCGTCTCTCGAATCGTAGTTTCCGTACATGAATGCTGCTCGGATCAGATACTTGTTGCTGTTGTTGACAGGAATCGTGTAGCAGTTTCTGATTCCTTCTGGAAAACTTCTAAAAGACCACATGCTCTGTTTTACGTTTGCTCTGTTCTCAGGCGACACGAGATTGCTTGTTCCTGTATCCGTAAAACTCGAGTCCGAAACATATTTTATTCCGGTTGATGTATCCGTGTAGCTTAGATTCTCCGGTTGTAATCCGCAATCTATGCTAATGAATCCTGTTTTTGTAAAAAACAGTTTTTTTTTAACTAACTTTCTAAGGGGAAACAGAATCAAAACAGAGCATGATCTTTTTGTTTGACTAAAAGATTTTCAAACCTGATTGATCTTGGGAATTGGCAAGATTGATGAGAATAACACAGCAAAGGAACGTGAGCGCCTTCGATTCCATCATCTTTGTTCTTTAAACAGTCATCGTCTCTGTTTATCCATTTCTGAGAAACACTAAGAGGAAAAAGAAGAAGAAGCATAAGAGTTTTTGTTTTGATTTGTGTAAGTCAACTTCTTCTAAAACAATGTCAACTTCTATGGTGGATATCATTTTGTTGTGCTCACAAGTCACTACGTATAAAATCATTATCTGAAACAACTAGTAGACACTAATCAACAAAAGCCAACTTGTTTTTTTTCTTTTTTTTGACAACTTGTATCTATGGTAATGAACAGGTCAACGGTGAAGGAGACAAAGACCAGAGACTTTCTTATATCTTGGGTTTGAGTTTGAACTTTGACCACAATTAAAATCATGATTTTTGTAACATTACAAGATAATTGAGTACAGTATTTCTCAGGATCTCACCATGATTTGATTGAACGAAACCCTTCGTAATGGTGCGTAAATCGGATGCTTGACATTGACACTCGGTCGAAATCGCTGGTGAAACCATGATTTCATCATCGGACGGTGTCGGAAACTTGAAGGTGTTAAAGCTTTAATGTCATTACTATTTCTCTTATAAATTTTCAATTCGGCATAACTCTTATCTTATAGCAAATATCATCAATTCGTCTAGGAAAATATAAACACTCACTAGTCTACAAAGAAAAATGGGAAAGATGTACTAAAAGATGTTTGAAGCAAATTACATGAAAATACTTTAGCTATATAAACTCACGCCATAAGATAATCAAAAGCATACTTCTTTGCAGGCCCGGGCCCATATCGTAAACCACACTGAATTCTTGTGTATTGGTTTTTATTAGTTTTATCAATGAATGCAATGGTCATATTAGCATTGAATCTTAAATTTCTGACTCCTGTATCAACTTGATTGCCATTCCTGCCACAACAATCCAGCTATCGCTACAAGGATCATGATCATGGTCGAAAACGTTGAGGGTTTTGTTTGGACACTTGGGATTGCTGATGACGAATTGGCCACTTAGGTTTGGCCATTTCTCTGCACAACAGCATCTGCTTTTGGTTAAATTTTGAAATTGGGTTTTGGTTTTGTTATGAGACATTGAGTTTGAGAAAGTGATAAATATATGAACATGTAAAACAAAAGTGAAGACATAACGTTGGAGTATCATTTACATTTATGCTTAAATCGAAGTTGGCTTTCGTACATTTACAACCTAATTAAACAATAACGATTAACAATTAATTCAACGAGATATATGAATAAATAGTGCACATCAATACATTTCAGATGGTTAATACATAGTTTAAAACATGGTTACAAGATTAAGATATCTTTGTTTAAAAGAAAAGTTAAGATATCTAGTAAGTTTAATAATGTATCATATTTTTGGTTGTGTAAAATTCATTATCATATTATACATTATCTTTTTGTATCATGTTAATCTAGATTCTAGATATACGACGTATTATGTTCATTAACCATTATATTTCCCGGAAAAGGAGATATAAGAGGAAAATTAAATAGTCAACGGTCAAACCTTAATAAGGCTAGGCCATGCATGCCGTCATGGCCATGTGCACTCGTTTTCTTTTCCTAATCTCTTGCGATATCGACATCCGCCAACCGCCGATCATGTCCAAATATATATTTAGCCCACTAGCTTGATCTTTCGTTCGATTCCCTTTTTTCTTCATTTTTTGTTTTCTTTGAAGTCGTGGTCGTCTCTCCATCTTCAGTTTTATTAGTGCATGTATTAGCTCATCACCAATCAATCTCTTTCTGACTTCTCATAATCTCAAAGTTTACCTTTTTTTGTCCGACATGTACTTTTTAATTTAAGTGTTCAGAAAGAATTAGAAAAAAATATCCAAATGAGATGATAGTAAATTTTTATTAAATCAAATCTAATTTCAAACGTTACGAAAATTATTTGGTTAAAAAAAGGAAGGACGACTGTTTTGTTTATCCTCAAGTTTTACCAAGGAAGATGAAGTGCAAGCTGTGCAGCATAATGGCAAACAGTAATGACTTTAAAAAAAATAGTCGAAAGGCTTTATAAATCGAAGATGATGGTGAATTTTTCATCATATGGACTTTTAATACGTCAACGCAGATTAACGTAAGAAAATCACAATTGGTCACTTCTACCAAAAGGTTGACTTTGAACTCTCAATAATAATGTAACCTGTAGGTCCACTACTACGTACGCGGTTCACACCAAAAACAAAAGAAAAACAATTACCACTTTCATTTTTTTAATCAAACCACATATATGTTCACTTAATTCCTCATTTTCTAATCTGCAAAACAAACGAACAGAAAATTCTTACGTGACCGAATGTTAATGGCGTTTTCTGCTTGTCTCCTCTTAGTTCTTCTGCAAGTTTTTTCAGCTTTATTTCTCAGTCTTGCTCAAGATCAGTCAGGTAAAAGAACTAACGTTAGTATCTTCATCAAAACCGGTTTGGTTCTCAAACTGTTATTCTTCTCTATTTTCCTCAGGATTCATCAGTTTGGATTGCGGTTCGCCAAGAGGAGATACTTTTCGTGAGAAGACAACAAACCTTACTTACATCTCTGATGCAAATTTCATCAATACCGGTGTTGGTAGAAGCATCAAACAACAATACCGGACCCAGTTCCAGCAACAAGCCTGGTATAGACAACATTTTCATGATCAATGAACGTTAGCTTTAACCTCACGCTATTTCTTTACCAAATGCTTTACCTTTTTCCACAAGGAACCTACGGAGTTTTCCGCAAGGAACAAGAAGCTGCTACACCCTAAACCTAACCATAGGTGATGAATATCTAATCAGAGCAAGCTTCTTACACGGAGGTTATGATGATAATCCCACCACCGAATTCGAGCTCCACCTCGGGCCTAACCTATGGACTAATGTTTCAACCACAAACGAGACCCAAGCATCAGTCAATGAGATTATTCATATCTTGAAAACTGATCGTTTACAAATCTGTCTGGTCAAAACAGGAGACTCAACGCCTTTTATCTCCGCTTTAGAGCTTCGTAAGCTCAAGAACACAACTTACTTAACTCAACAAGGGTCACTCCAGCTCTTCATCAGAGCAGACGTTGGCTCAACTCTTAACGGAGGCTTCAGGTTTTTAAATATGAATATCTCATATCAGAAAAAGAAATGAAAATTTAGTCTTAAAAAGTTTCTAAACATGATCTGTTTTTCTTCGTTTTAGGTACGGAATCGATGTGTTTGATCGTGTCTGGACACCTTTTAACTTTGGAAACTGGTCACAGATTAGTACCAACCAGACAGTGAATGTCAACAATGACTACCAACCACCAGAGATCGCTATGGTCACAGCTTCCGTTCCAACAAACCCTGACGAACCTATGAACATTTCGCTAGTCGGGGTGGACCGCACTGCGCGGTTCTATGTTTTCATGCATTTTGCAGAGATTCAAGAGCTCAGTTCCAACGAAACAAGAGAGTTCAATATCATGTACAATGACAAGCATATATACGGACCCTTTAGACCGCTTAACTTCACCACTTCTTCCGTATTTACACCTACCGAAGTTGTTGCTGATGCAAATGGACAGTACACGTTTTCGCTTCAAAGAACAGGAAATTCGACGTTGCCTCCTCTCCTTAATGCCATGGAGGTTTATCAGGTTAACTTGTTGCCGGAGAAAGAAACCGATAGAAAAGAAGGTTGGTTACTAACTAACTAACTAACTAACTACTTTTTTGATTTGTTGTTGATCAAGAACTAAACATTTGCATTTTTTATCAGTTGATGCAATGATGAACATCAAGTCGGGTTACGAAGTGAACAAGATTGATTGGGAAGGAGATCCTTGCGTACCACAGACTTATAGTTGGTCTGGTGTTGGTTGCAGTTACGTTGACAATGATCAACCAAAAATCATTTCTTTGTAAGTATTAGAGATTGTTCTGTTATTAGAACAGAGTTTGAATTGTCTTATACCAAAAGGCTTAAACAAATCTTTGATCTCTGAAAACAGGAACTTGTCTGCAAGTGACTTGACCGGAGAAATATTGGAATTTATATCAGACCTTACCAATTTAGAAGTTCTGTAAGTAGAGAATTTGTCAAGTCTCTTACAAACTGTGGCCAAGTTGTGATTTAAAGTCTTGTTTTCTTTGTTTGGTTTGATTTTCTTGCAGTGACTTGTCTAACAATTCTTTAACTGGTTCGGTTCCGGAGTTTCTAGCAAACATGGAAACCCTAAAAACCATGTAAGTTCAAGCATAAATGGCTCAAATCTTACTCAGTGAACACCATAGAAACCTAATATATTGTAACCTCTGTTTTACGCAGAAATCTCTCAGGCAATGAGCTAAACGGTTCAATCCCTCAAACTCTCCTTGATAAAGCACGAAGAGGATCGATTTCATTAAGGTAATAAATCCATGCGTACGAGAGAAAAAAACAAACAATTAATTCCTGAAGACTTTTCTAATCAAATCTGTCTTTCAATAATCTTATATAAAACTCTAGTATCGAAGGAAATACCGGGCTTTGTTCTTCAGTTTCATGCACCACCACGAAGAAGAAGAAGAAAAACACAGTTATTGCACCTGTTGCAGCATCACTTGTTTCAGTCTTCCTCATTGCAGCCGGAATCGTCACGTTCCTTATCCTCAAGAGGAAGAAGAAGAGAACCAAGCTTGGTTTAAATCCAAATTCAGGTACCGGTACAACACCGTTACGTTCAAGGTCTCACCACGGTTATGAGTCTCCCGTGATAGCAAAGAACAGGAAATTGACTTACATCGATGTGGTGAAGATGACAAACAACTTTGAGAGGGTTCTTGGTAGGGGAGGTTTTGGTGTGGTTTATTACGGCGTATTGAATAACGAACCAGTCGCTGTTAAGCTGCTCACTGAGGCTACTGCACTTGGTTACAAACAGTTTAAAGCCGAGGTAATAATAATAACATAGTGAACCATATGTTTCTCTAACTACGTAAGAAAAATGGTGTTCTTGATTGTGTTTTGTTTACTTGTTAGGTTGAGTTGCTTCTTAGAGTTCATCACAAAGATCTCACATGTCTTGTTGGTTATTGCGAAGAAGGCGATAAATTGTGTCTAATTTATGAGTTCATGGCGAATGGAGACTTGAAAGAGCACTTACAAGGTCTGGTTTTTACACAAAATGTTCTTGAAAACTTAGAAACATGTTCAAGATTCTAACATGCGTTCAGGGAAGCGTGGACCATCGATACTAACGTGGGAAGGAAGACTTCGCATCGCAGCGGAATCAGCACAAGGACTGGAATATTTGCACAATGGATGCAAACCGCAGATAGTACACCGAGACATCAAGACAACAAACATCTTGTTAAACGAGAAATTCCAAGCTAAGCTTGCGGATTTTGGGCTTTCGCGGTCTTTTCCACTTGGAACCGAGACTCATGTCTCAACCGTAGTCGCAGGAACTCCCGGATACCTAGACCCTGAGTAAATCTCAATCACACTACTCTCTATAGTCTCTACAACGTTTCTGAAGTTATTTCTTTAAACGTTTTGGCTTTTCTTTCTCAGGTACTACAGAAGTAATTGGTTGACCGAGAAAAGCGATGTGTTCAGCTTCGGTGTTGTTCTACTTGAGCTAGTAACGAACCGAGCAGTGATAGACCAGAAAAGGGAAAGACCACATATAGGTGAATGGGTTGGTTTGATGCTATCAAGAGGAGATATTAACAGCATTGTGGATCCTAAGCTTCAAGGAGACTTTGATCCTAACACGGTGTGGAAAATTGTTGAGACAGCCATGACTTGCTTGAATCCGTCTTCTTCAAGGAGACCGACGATGACGCAAGTCGTTGTGGATCTTAAAGAATGTCTGAACATGGAGATGGCAAGAAACATGGGAAGTCGTATGACTGATTCTACTAACGATTCTTCGGTGGAGATGTCCATGAACTTCACAACAGAGCTTAATCCAGGAGCTAGATGAAATCAAATATATCATACTCTGAAATCTGAATCTTCACATTCTTCTCCTGCTTGTGTAAAAAATACATTTTCTTTGTCTCAAGATCTGCTTGTGTACTTAAACAGAGCATGTGCGAGTCTCTGTTTCACTCTCTGTTCCTTAGTTTTCCCGAACGTGATTCAGATTTCCTCAAAGCTTTTTCACCACCGTTTTTATTCATCAAACTTCGTTAGCACTCATTCTTTTAGGAAAAAATCAAGGTAGCTTCAGAGACAAGCAAACACAACCTAATTAAATAATTTCTATATTCAACTTTCATATCATTTGAAGCAATTCACTAAATGATCTATCAACTTTTTTCCAGTTAAACAATAAAAGTGTTCACTTCAGACAAACGTTTCTTGATTATTTGAAATACACAACGAAGATGCAGCGGAAGATTCGTTCTTTCAAGTAGCTCAGCGAGCCGTGGGGTTCACGTCAGTACCAAAGGTCATGGACACTTGTCGGGAACTTTTGGAGTCCAAGTCACGACTCGTTCCTCCTCTCGAGTTCTCAAATGTTAAACACTGTATTAGCTCAACAACAACTTGAGACATGGTTGGTCTACTCGCTGAAGAAGCATTGACACAAGTCATTGCTAGCTCAACAAATCTCCAAACAGAATCAGAGTGGTAATCACCATTAAGACTTGGATCTGTGATGTTTCTAATGTCTCCTTTGGTAACCATTAATCCCACCCATTCTGCTATGTATGGTGTTTCACGACTCTGGTCAATCACCGGCAGATTTGTTATGATCTCCAATAAAACGACCCCAAAACTATACACATCACTCTTTTCTGTCAACCAGTTTGTATTGTAATAGCTGCAAGACATTACGTGAAACAAAATATTGTCAGAAATGTTAATGATTTGAAGTAAGAGAAGATGATTGAAAAACAGAAAGTTTAAGTACTCTGGATCAAGGTAACCAAGAGTTCCCGCAACAACTGTGGAGACATGACTTTCTCCTTCGTTTGAGAAAGATCTCGAGAGCCCGAAATCCGCAAGTTTGGCTTGGAAGTGTTCGTTCAACAATATATTTGCTGTTTTTACATCTCTGTGCACTATTGGTGGTCTGCATCCTTTATGCAAATACTCCAATCCTAGTGTAACATATATATTTCACTTTATCGAAGTTTAATCACATAAAAATAAAACTTAAGTTCTTGAGAGAAGAAATGAGAGGGTTCATTATCATTAAGCTTCACTAACCTTGTGCGGCCTCGACTGCTATTTTTAGTCTAGTTTGCCATGTTAAAACAGAAGAGTCGTGCTTCCCTGTGTGTTTTAAGTTAGCTTAAGTTCGATAAGTGATTAAGATATGGTCTTCATATTCTGTTTACCTGACAAAATCTCTTTCAAATCTCCATTGGCCATGTATTCGTAGACGAGAGCCAAGTCATTCCCTTTTTCACAATATCCAACTAGGCTTACCAAATTCTTGTGATGTACTCTGAGAAGAAGATCAACCTAAAAAAAAAAAAGGCACACAAAAACAATTAATAAAAGTACATGGTTCATATGCAACAAAAAGTGGTAAAAGACCCTAGCTAGGTTGCATAATTGAAAATTTTATTTTTTAACCTCTGCCTTGAACTGTTTGTGTCCATGATTTGAAGCTTGAGAGACAACCTTAACAGCAACTGGTTCTTTACCATTGACATATCCATGATAAACCATACCGAAACCTCCTTTCCCAAGAATCCTTTCAAAGTTATTTGTCATTTCAGTAACCTCTTCGTAAGTAAACTTTTTCTTTTTCGTTATGATTGGTGGCTCGGATGATCTTGGTGTTCTACCACTTTCTGATACACAAAATATCAGTATTATTTTGTAGTAATACAGTATACATGATAACTAATGATTTTTTTTTAATACCTTTAGTCTTTGATGATTTTTTCCTCTTGAGAACAAAAAACAGAACCAATGCAGTTGCAACAACAAACAGTGAAGCAACTGATGCAACAACTGGTACAACTATACTCTTTTTGGGATGTCCACTTTCTCTAGATTTATTTTCACACGACCCTTCTGTGCAAAGAAGCTTAGGGTTGCCTTCAGTACTGTGGATTAGTATTACAAATGCTATTTCAATATATATATGGAGGAGATTAGTTATAGTAAATGGTAATCAACATATCTGGAGATTATATGAAAAAGTCTTACTTCAGCTTCAATCCTTTCTTTTCTAGAAGCTTTTGAGGAAGTTGGCCACTAAGATTGTTTCCACTCAAGTTTCTGTTAAGGTAGAAAAAATCATATATATAACACAATTAGGGAATTTCGGAGAGTGCTAATGAAAATATTCTTCACACATTTTACAAAGAACTTACATGACCAAGAGCGATTTCATATCAGCTAGAAACCCAGGCACAGCACCGGTCAAGTTATTATTGGACAAGTCCCTAGCATTTGATTAAGAACATAAAAATCCATCACAAACGACCGAAAAGAAAAGGTCTGGTTTTATTAAAGTATGTATGATACTTACAGTTCTTGTAGATTGGTTAGATGAAGAATGGCAGGCATGATGATATCAGTCAATCCACTTGAAGACAAGTTTCTAGTGATAAAGTCATGAATATGTTGAATATGTTTCAAATGTAACATTGTATTTAGAATAGGGAAATGACTTAACCATGATACAGTTAATGACTGGAAGATCTTACAAGGAAGTGATTGTTGGTGGAGTGGAACTATCAGTGTTGTTACAGTTTAGACCAGCCCACAAGAACTTCTTGGGGACACATGGATCTCCTTGCCAACTAATTCTACTCAATCCATAAGCACTTTGGATCTTCTTGATAGCAATCACTGCGGGCGTTCATGATATCAATAATTAGCACATGCAAAACTCCAATTCATATGTATCAAAGAAAAAATGTCAAGTTACGCACCTTCATCTTGGTTTGTTTCTGATTGAGGAAACTCAACAACAGTAAAAGTTTCCATAGCATTGATGAGAGGAGGAAGAGTTGATTTTGTTGTTTTCACCAGCTGCAAAAGGCAAATCCCTCTTTCGCATCTCAATGTAGATTCAGGCTTGGTGATCATAGTGTCAATTTTTAACTTTTTAGGACTATAAGGTCCATTAAAAACTTTTCCATTCAGCAAAACATTAAACTCTCTTGTCTCATTGGCTAACAAAGTTTGAATCTCTGCAAAGTGAAGGTAAATGTGAAACCGTGCTGTAGAATCCTCTAAGCTCCAAGGAATATCCAATCTTCCATTATCATTTACATAGGTTGCAGCCGATGTCATTGCACCTTGCGGTGGATCATAACCATTAGAGGTGTTTACACTAAGAGTTGTAGTTACTACATTCCACTTCGTATCTACCAACGGGAGCCACCAACGGTCATAGACATCATCAGGGTACCTGCCAAAATCTTATAATGTTAGGGATAAACAAAACCAAGAGTGGCACTAATGTAAGTATCAAAGAAAGAATCAATATTTCAATTCTTCTTCATCCTCTTTTTTTTTCTTGTTCTATGACATCTCTATCTAGCTAGTGGCAATGGCCTTTAAAAAAAAATGTACCAAGATTCCTTGTCACAAATCAAAGTTTCCTTACCGTAAAATGCGGCTTGAACTGTTAGCATAACTTCTGGATAATAACTTCAAGGAGCTCCCAGTGCTACTTATGTAAATATCACTTCTCAGTGGTCGTAGCTCCAAGGTTGATATCATCGGCGTAGTTGTTCCCGTCTTAACAAGACAGATCTGCAATGAGCTTAACCTAGACATGTGGATAATCTCCTCGTACTTAACACCTGCGGTAGCATCCAAATCTACCGTTGTCCACTTATTAGGGCCAAGAAACAGATCAAAGTTTGGGTTAGTATTAAAACCGTCGTAATTTCCATAAAGGAAGAAAGCCCTAATCAGGTAATTTGTTCCTTGCGTGACCTTCAAGTTATAACAATTCCGTTCTCCATCCGGAAAGTATCTCAGCGTTACAAGCGCCTTTTCAACAATTCTCACAGAATCTTTATCGACTCGACCGTTCTTTCCACTCTCGACAAAACTAGCATCGGAGGTGAATGTTAATCCGGTAGATGAATCGACATACGGAGAGCCATCAGGTAACAGACCACAATCCAAAGTGATGAATCCTAACAAGAACAGAGGAGAAAAAAGTAGTCTTACTCAAGAATTCATATAATCGATTGGAGAGTTTGAAAATATAATACTTTTTTGATCAAATATCATACCTTTTTCATCCTGCGCTTGAACATTATGTAAAAGAGCAAATGTGAAAACAAACGCACACAAAACTCCATGAAGATACCTTCCCATTTTCTCCAATGCTTTGAGGAGTTGAATATTAACATCTTGCCAAGTTCCTGAAATAACAACCTGTGTCAGCTGATCAAGTAGACATTAAAGAAATCTGTTACCCTCAAATTGTCAACTGCCAGAAATAAAATAATAAAAATAATGTTTTGGGAACCTGGAAAGTTGATAGATTTTTGCTACATCGACATTTATTTATAAAAAAAAAAATAGAAAGAAATAAACCGATACATGTATAAAGGATAAGGTTTTATTGAGTATTTGTATATTGTATTGACCAGAAGCATACCTAAAAACTTAGATTTCAAAGTGATAGCTCCAAACTTTCAAATGTCATTTATAAGCTCTTTTGCCTCCAGATTCGAATTGCTCCCTCAGCCCACAAAATTAGGGTTTTTACATTTTGGGAAAAATCGGGATGATTACAGGTAGATTGATCTGAGATAATTTCGTATCAAGCGTGGAGATGATGACAAGGAGAACCTAATCTTGACTGAGGAAGATACATAATGTTTGTAATTGTAGTATATATTAACTGCACTTAACGACGTCGTTCCAAAAAAAATTATTTTCTGCATTTTTTTTTTTTATAGATTTAGGGTTTCTCTTCAGGTGTACAAGGTTTGGGGTTCTTTTGGGAATTTTCCTCGGGGGAAAAAAATCAAAAGAAAAAAGAAAAGAACATAGTTTAACTCCATCTCTTCGTCAGTTGTTGACCCTTGTAATTTTCAACTGTGTTATAAAGATTTAAAAAACATGTAAGGATAAGGCGAAGTTATAATACTGAAGCGCTATAAATTAGTTTTTTTAGTATCTGACGAAATGTCAATGATTGTTTCTGAGACGTGCATCCATGTTGTAAAACAAAAACTCCGATTAAACTGTTTTTGTTTTTTTCGTTTTAAACTTAGAAAAACTTATTTGGTTAAAATTAGTATGTTTTGTTGAAGCCATTAAGTTAAGATGAATAAAAGAAAAAAAAAATAGTATGTTTTGTTGAAGCCATTAAGTTAAGTCAACTCCATCTCTTCATTCATAGTTGACTTGTTTAGCTCTTAAACAAATTTCATCGAACGAAACTATCTTAAACCATGAGTGTTCCAATAAAATTTTCTCGTCATAGTAAACCCATAATCAAACTCTTAAGTAATAAAAGAGGGTAATTTACGATAGTGCCAAAAAAAAATTGGTAAATTGCGATAGTGCCAAAGAAAAATGGGTAAAGTAAGATCCACACGGAGAAATTAAATTCTTGATGTGAGTATGTGACCTCTCTACCGAGGTGTAGGGTTCACTTCAGTTCCAAAGGTCATGCTCACTTCTCTAGAACTTTGCGAATGCATTTCCTGGCTCTCTCCTCCCCTCAAGTTTTCAGACACCAAACACTCTTTCAGTTCGAAAACAACTTGAGACATTGTCGGTCTTGTCACCGAAGAAGGATTTAAACAGGACATTGCTAGTTCAACAACTTTCCATGCAGAACCAGAGTCATAATCTCCACGGAGATTTGGATCTATAATGCTTTTGATGTCTCCTTTGGTAAGCATTACCCCCACCCACTCTCCCACGTGTCGCTTTACACGATTTTGGTCAATCACGGGTTGGTTTGTAATGATCGCCAGTAATACAACTCCAAAACTATACACATCACTCTTCTCTGTCAACCAATTTGTTCGGTAATATCTACATCATAGAGTTTAAGAGTGTTACTCAATCAGTTTAGAAAAAAAAGAAAAAAACTTCCATGCATGTTTAAGCAGAAATACTTACTCAGGATTGAGGTATCCAATAGTTCCAGCAACAACTGTTGATACATGAGTTTCCCCTTCTACCGGAAATGATCTTGAGAGACCAAAATCAGCAATTTTGGTTTCAAAGTGTTCATTCAATAATATATTTGTGGTTTTGACATCTCTATGAACCATTAGGGGTTTGCATCCGTTATGCAAGTACTCCAATCCTATGAAAGAAAAATAAAAAATCATTTTTTCCCAAAGTTTTTAATCATTCAGAGTAAAGAAGAGAAAAATGATGGGGAGTTGAGAACTAAAGACGAACCTTGTGCAGACTCGACAGATATTTTTAGCCTAGTTCCCCAATCCAGTGTAGAACCACCACGTTTTCCTATGTCATATTGAAATAGATTATATTCAAAACGTTGTCTATTTGATGGAAAAATTGTCTTGTCTTCTAGTAGTAGCAAACTACTATTATGTTTACCTGACATATGCTCATCTAAGTCTCCATTAGCCATGTATTCGTAGATGAGAGCCAATTTATCTCCTTCTTCACAATATCCAACAAGACCGACCAAGTTCTTGTGATGTACTCTAAGAAGAAGTTCCACCTAACAACCACATGACACACCAAATCATCATTGAAAAAAACAAAATTTAACTTGAACATGATAGTTGAATCAAGATATATGAAAAACAGAAAAAGAAAAGAAAAAAAGAATCATGAATGTACCTCAGCTTTAAACTGTTTGTATCCTAGAGCAGATGAATGGGTGAGCATTTTAACAGCAACCTGTTCGGTACCATTCACCGAACCATAATATACAATTCCAAATCCTCCTTTCCCAAGGATTCTTTGGAAATTGTTTGTCATCGTTATGACCTCTGAATACGTAAATTTTTTATTCTTTGTAACTATTCTTGGTTTAGATGATCTATCATCAGAGGGTAGCATACACGACGATGGCTCTAAAATATTAAGGGAAAAAAACCTGATTAATAAGACTACGTAAGCTTAATGTGTATGCATGTTGTAATGTTTTTCTTGAATGTATCATGAATGTACCTTCCTCATTTGATGGATTATTCTTTCGAATAGCAAAAAATATAATTAATGCAACTATGACGGCAATCACAGACGCAATTGATGCAACAATTGGGATTACAATGCTCTTTTTCTGTTGTCCACCCTCTTTAGCTTTGCTTACGCATGAGCCCACCGGGCAATGAAGCTTTGGATTGCCTTCAATGCTTTGCATTCCAAATGTTGTTCAGTGAAAATGTAATTAATAAAGAAAACATTTTAAATATTAAAATATAAGATGAAAAAAATCTTACTTCATTTTTAACATCTTCTTCTCTAAAAGCTTTTGAGGAACTAAGCCACTAAGATTATTCCCACTTAAGTTTCTGTTAAGATAGATAGATATCAAATATGAGGATGCTTTTTTTGTAGAGGGCTAAGAGAAACTACCCTCATGATTGAGAAACTTACATGACCAAAAGCGATTTCATATCAGCTAGAAATTCAGGCACACCTCCGATCAAGTTGTTATTTGACAAGTCCCTAGAATTTGAGATAAAATGATTCATTTAGTATTCTTTTTCCACAAAGAAAAATATAAGAACGTTTATAAAATTCTTAGAGATCAAATTATTCATCTTAGAATTACAACGGTTGGAGATACTTACAACTCTTGGAGATGGGTTAGATCCTGAATGGTCAGCGTGATGATCCCAGTCAATCCACTTGAAGACAAGTTTCTAGTGATGAAAGATTCATGAACGTTAAAAGTGTGCAACGTCAAGAATAAGAAAAATGTTAACTAAAAACATGTCCTCTTACAAGGAAGTGATCATCGGTGGCATAGAAATATTTGAGTTGTTGCAGTTTAAACCATCCCACAATAACTTTTTGGGGACACATGGATCTCCTTGCCAGTTGATTCTACTCAATCCATAAGTAGATTGAATATTCTTGATAGCAATCACTAGTAAGTTTGATGGTATCAAATATCAATATACAACACATTAGCATAAGCAATTTGTAAGCATATAAAAAACCAACATACCTTCATCTCCATTTGTTTCAAATTGTGAGAAATCAATCACAGTGAAAACCTCATTAGCGTTAATAAGAGGAGGCAGAGTTGACTTTGACGTTTTCACTAGCTGCAACAAGCATTTCCCTCCATCGCATTGCTTTGGTGCTTTACTGAAAACAGTTTGCATTCTTAAAAACTTAGGACTATAAGATTCAAGTGTAACGTTTCCATTCATCGTCACACTGAATTCCCTCGTTTCGTTGGCTTGTAAAGCTTTAAGCTCTGCATAATGCATGAATAAGTAAAACTTTGAAGTGGGACTCTCCAATGTCCAAGGAATCTCCAACGTCGTTGCCTTATCATCTATGGGTGTAACAGCCGTTGATATTACACGTTGCGGTAGATCATAATCGTTAGAAGTGTTTACTTGGAGGGTCGTAGTCAAAAGCTTCAACTCCTTCGAAGGTGAGATCTGATGCCATATACGATCATAGACATCATCGGGGTACCTAATTCCCAACAATTATACACAGCTAGAAAAGTTACTAGTCGTAGAGAAAATTTTGTAATATCAGTTCTAAAAAACATATAATATTAATAACTAAGTGTGTGGATTCTTACTCTATATAGCCCTTTAAATTGCTAAAAAATGCTCGATAAAGGTACTTGAGCGAGCCACTTTCAGTGATGTATATATCATTTTTCAGTGGTCGTAGTTCCAATGAATTTATCATAGGTGTACTTGCTCCTGTCTTAACCAGACACACCTGCAAAGAGTTAGATCTTGAAAGGTGGATGAGCTCATTGATAGAATCATCAGCCTTCACCGTTAACCACAAATTCGGACCAATGTGAAGATCGAAATCGGGAACAAGATTAAGACCATCATAGTTTCCATATACGAAGGAAGTCTTGATTAGATACTTTGTGCCCCTTGTGACATTCACATTGTAGCAGTTTCGTACTCCGTCCGGAAAGTATCTAAGCGTCAACTCCGGTTTATTGTACGATGGTTCGAATTCCTTCGCGATTTTTCCGGATTTTCCTCTTTGGATTAAACCGTCATCTGATGTATATGTTAGTCCGGTAGATGATTCTTGATAAGGAGATTCTTGAATGGACAAACCACAATCCACATTGATGAATCCTATAGTAAGACATTTATGAGACCAACTTAATAAACTCAAAACAAAATTGGGATCATGATCAGTTTGAACATACATATATAGGAGTATAGATCATATCATAACAAAAAATGTGTAGGTACCTATTGGATCAGCTTGAAGACGATATAGTATAAGGAAAAAAATCACAAAAAATGCGTAATGTCTTTCCATTTTTCTGCTCAGCTTTCCAAAAGGAGATTTCAACGTCTAATAAACTGATATCAATCCATGGATAACTATTTGAATCATTTCTCAAATGGGCGTTTTTAAAAACACATAATTGAGTTGACGGAAAAAAAAACTCATTGAGTAACTGAAATATAATAATTTCTCTGCTGCAACATGATGCCGGCAGAGAGCAAGATGGGAGAAAATTAATCTTAAAAGAGACACAAAGAGTAGTGGTGCTCAAAGGTTCTCTCATGTCCTCAAGAGAAGACAATTGACTCATTGAGTTATTCAACCCTAAAAACTTCGTCATCCTAAGTTCTGTTTAATTTAAGTCATCTTCTGAAGGAAAATAAACTACTTATGCCGGCAGAGAGCAAGATGAGACTACTTTAATTTTAAAAAGAAGAGACAAATAGTAGTAGTGCTCGAAGATTATTCCATGTCCTTAACGAGAAAGACTATTGAGTATTGTCCCAACGAGTAATTCAACTCCAACAACTTTGTCTTCCTAAAGCCCTCACGTTTACTCTAGACATACACGTTGTATTTTGCATCAAGATCATAATAACGATGAAAGTAGGAGTGAGCATAAACCCCAAACCAAACCATACTAAATCAAATCGAACTGACACAAACAAAATGAAGTGTTTTAGACTTTTAGGTCGGTAAGTTTCTTCTCAAAAGGAACCAAAAGAACAAAAGAGGAAGCGTGTTCACCAAGTTCCGAAGAGAAACTTTAACATGCTTTGTTCTCTGTTGTTTAGACAATTTCATTGTTCGCATACAATCTTTTAGTCGTTCATAATTTATATTTTGACTGCTGGTTGTAGCTGTCACTTGAATGTTTGAAACCAGAACATGTCATCTACTAATAATATCACCAATAATAAGAAATTCTACAATGGATAGCTTTCGGTACAGTATTTGTGTGCCTTAAACGACTTTTCAAAGAAGTCCTTTCTTTCTAGGACAGAAATCATATGTATTAAAACGATTACAAAAGTGATAAAAGTCAGTGCTTTAAGAAGCAGACAATTTTTAGTCTCGTTTTTTTATTCAAATCGGTCCTAGGACTCTCTGTTTCCTCTGTTTTTCTTAGAGCCTGATTGGTTCTCCCGCTACCACCCGCAAACGCAGCGTTTGCGGTTCGTAGCGGTTTTCGGCGGTTTATAACAATCACGACAACCACTTTGAACCGCTCTATATCGCTGAAAATCAAAAGCTCCTTTCCGCAAGCGTTTGCGGTTGCGGGCGGTTGCGGGTGGATAATTAAAAAAAAAAAAAAACACAAACTTATATAAAATCCGAAAATAAATAATAATATTTATTAAAAAATAAGATTTGGATAATAAAATCACAATATAAATAAAAAATTAGTACTTTTAGTCAATATTCATTAAAATCATATAATACTTATATATTTATAAGTTCTACAAATCAAAATTCTCTTGATAAATATTCTTTTCATACTAATACATATATATCTAATAAATAAAATTGTAAAATAAATTTAATTTTCACATTAAATATATATTTTGAAAATAAAATCACATTTTTATTTAAATTATAGAAATTAAAAGATAGACGTAAGTATTATACACATATTATTCTTTATAAAAAAATTATTTTTAATTATGTTGAACCATAAATTTAAAATTTTCATTATAATATATTTTTGATATTTTTATAATTATATAATGTGTTTATATTATTAATTTATTGTTTAACCGCTATTGCATCCGCAAGTGAACCAGTCATAAGTAACCCGCAAACGCATCCATTTTCAATTGTTATGCCAGTCGTACAAACCGCTTAATAACGCTACTAATCACAACCGCCCGCTTCCGCAAACTCCCGCACCCGCAACCGCAACCGCAGCGGTTAAACCAGTCAGGCCCTTAGTAATTTTTTTTTTCTATATCTGTTTAACTTTGTTACTCTGTTGTAAAACAGATATATTTTTTCATCTTCGCCTCTTTATTTTTTCTTTGGAAATTCGCTTTTCAAAACTATTCAAGAACAAGAGTAAGACTCTATATGTCAGACAACAAATTAACTGATTCTGAATTTACACATTACGGGGAGACAAAAAAAAGAAAAGACTATGAACATATATTCACATGTATCAATAACAGAAGTTCATGCTAAGAAAAAAAACACATAAATTTTAAAAACTTATCATAAAATATAAACAGTAAACAGATGTCTTCTTGTAATCTATCGAGCCATTGGGGTTACTTCAGTCCCATAGGTCAAGCTCACGTCTATAGAACTCTTCGAGTCCATGTCCCTACTCGCTCCTCCCCTTGAGTTTTCAGCTGCAAGACACTCGTTTAACGCAATAACAACATGAGACATTGTCGGTCTTCTTGCTGAAGAAGGATGAAGACAAGACATTGCTAGTTCAACAGCTTTCCAAACAGAACCAGAATGATAATCTCCATTGAGACTAGGATCCATAATGCTTTTGATGTCTCCTTTTGTAAGCATTAACCCCACCCATTCTGCTATATGTGGCTTTTCACGGCTTTGGTCGATCACAGGTCGGTTTGTGATCATCTCCAACAATACAATCCCAAAACTATAAACATCACTCTTCTCTGTCAGCCAGTTTGTTCTGTAGTACCTGAAGAAAGAAATAGAAGATAGACTTTATCAATCTTCTTTCTCACTGAAGAAAAAAGGAGAATCTCTCAAAATGTTGTTATACTTACTCGGGATCAAGATATCCGGGAGTTCCAGCAACAACCGTTGACACATGAGTATCACCATCGATTGGAAATGACCTCGAAAGACCAAAATCAGCAAGTATGGCCTCAAAGTGTTCATTCAACAATATATTTGTGGGTTTGACGTCTCTATGAACCATTGGTGGTTTGCATCCATTATGCAAATACTCAAGTCCTATGTCAAAAAATCAGAAAGGTTTGATGTCAAAGTCTCAAATGAAAGGCAAAGAAACAAACATAAGGAAAAAAGTCTCAAATGATAATCAATGTATAAACCAACCTTGTGCAGATTCGATGACTATTTTTAGTCGAGTTCCCCAATTTAATATAAAGTGGTTACGTTTTCCTGTGTTTTTGAATGGAGAGAGATGGATGTCAAAATCTTATGATATCACCATAAAGATACAACAATACACTAGGGTTATGTTTGTCTACTTACCTGACATATGTTCCTTTAAATCTCCGTTGGACATGTATTCATAAATGAGAGCCAAGTTATCTCCTTCGTCACAGTATCCAACAAGACTGACCAAATTCTTGTGATGAACTCTAAGAAGAAGTTCTACCTAAAAACTAAACCATAGTTGAAAAGTTATTTTATTAAGGATAGCTGAATCATAGACTATTTCGTTTAAAGAAGTGGCGCAGTTAGAGTAATTTACCTCAGCTTTGAATTCTTTATATCCTTGAGATGATGAATGGGAGAGCAACTTAACAGCTACTTGTTCTGTGCCGTTCACAAAACCATGATAAACGATTCCAAAACCTCCTTTCCCAAGGACTCTTTGGAAGTTATTTGTCATCGTTATAACTTCTGAGTAAGTAAACCTTCTATTCTTTGGCTGAGACAATCTAGCATCTGATGCTTGCATATAAGATGGTTGTGGCCCTAATTTTACAATCCAAAATTTGGTTAACGTTTCATGTGTATGTATGTTTTGATATTACTCTAGAGATTATTTATTGATACTTACCTTTAACTTTTGATGCCTTTTTTTTCTTTCTGAGAACAAGGAACAGGACTAATGCACCTATAAGAACAGCTATTGTAGCTATTGATGCAACCACTGGTACTATGATACTCTTTTTCTTACGTGGTACATTCTCTCCTTCGTTTACACATGAACCAGTTGTGCAACTAAGATGAGGATTGTTGTTGACACTGCAGAATGTGAGTGTTTTAATATACCAAAACAGTAGATTAATTGGCGTGATAATAATCGGAAAAAAGAAGAATATAGCTTACTGTAACATCAGTCCTTTCTTCTCAATAAGTGAGCGAGGAACAGAGCCAGATAAATTATTATCACTCAAGACTCTGTTGGAATAGATAAAGAGATTTAAAATGAAAATTAATCAATCATGTTTAGGAAAAAGCTTAGTCAAAAGAAAAAGTCAAAGTTTGTAGTGTGTCATGAAATACTTACATGACCATGAGTGATTTCATGTCAGCTAGAAATGCAGGTATTTCTCCAGTCAAACTGTTATTTGACAAGACCCTACGTGCCATTAACAAAGTAGAAGTAACCCATCAAACAAGATCCATTTCCAAAAGCTCAAAAAGCTTGATCAGCCGTGGAGATACTTACAGTACTTCCAGGTGCATAAGATTTTGAAGGGCTTGCGAGATGTTCCCACTTAATCCACTTGAAGACAAGTCTCTAGAGACATAAATAAAAAAAGTGAGATAGCTAGTTCGAAACTGACATGGTATATAAACCTAGTGAGATAACTTGTTGAAGGATCAATCTTACAAAGAAGTGATTAGTGGTGGAGTAGAAATATCTGAGTACTTGCAGCCTAGACCGTCCCACAAAAACTGTTTAGGGACGCATGGATCTCCTTGCCAATTAGTTCTATTCAATACATAAGCATCTTGAACCTTCTTGATACCAATAACTGCCATTGTAAAAGCCATGATGATATCAAGAATCAACACACAACTTAAGATCAAGAATGTGAAATCAACATATATACCGTCATCTTCAAATGTCTCCATTTGAGGGAAATCCATCACGGTGAAAGCCTCGATAGCATTAAGTAGAGGTGGAAGAGTCGATTTCGACGTCTTCACAAGCTCCAAAAGACATGCCCCATCAGCGCATTCAAATGGTTCTCTCTTGAGTACAGGATCGGTTTTTAGCAGTACAGGACTATAAGGTCCATATATAATTTTCCCATTCAGTGTCACATTGAACTCTCTTGTCTCGTTGGCCTTTAGAGTCTGAAGCTCAGCAAAGTACATGTTGAAGTGAAACTTTGAAGTAGGAGGCTCTAAATCCCAGTTAATCTTCAATGTCTCTGTATCGTTTAGAGGTGTTGCGCCCGCTGCTAGGACATCTTGTGGTACTTCATCACTATTAGTAACGTCTACATTCAGAGTCGTTGTTACTTGTGCCCATGTGTTCTCCAAGAACAGTGCGTGCCATTCACGGTCATAGATATCATCTGGATACCTGCCACAATATTGTAGTAGACCACATTACTTATATAACTAATTAAAGGCTTTCCATCGTTTCAAATGCAAAAACTGTTGAAGGTAGATGCAAACAAAAATTAACAACCAATGAAGACATATATTTACCGTATAGTACGGCCTGAATTGCTAAGATACCTCCTGAATAAGAATTTCAGTGAGCCGCTCTGAGCAACGTACGCAGATTTTGGCAACGGTCGTAGCTCCAAGACATTTATGAAAGGTATACTATTCCCCGTATTAACAAGACATACCTGTAGAGAATCGGATCTTGTTACGTGGATGATCTCCTGTATACTGTCATTTTTAGTCACCGTTGTCCATAAATTCGGACCCAGGTAAAGGTCAAAGTCTGGACCGATGTTTTGATCATTGTAGTTTCCATATACAAATTTGGCCTTGATCAGATATTTGGTGCCGCGGCTGACATTTAGACTGTAGCAGTTACGTACTCCTTCCGGAAAATATCTCAGCGTCAGAAACGGCCTGGAGTAGTTCGCTTCAAATTCCCTGGCGATTTTACCGGTTTCACCACTGTTAACTAAACCGGTGTCTGATGTATATGTAAAACCGGTTCCGGGTGCGCGGTAAGGAGGCTCGCGAGTGGATAAACCACAACCCACATTGATGAGTCCTAAATGAGATCAGCATAAATGAAAAAAAAAAAAAAAAAACTAAGAAACCGTTGAAAAACACACAAATATATTATACGGAGTATAGATCTAAAAATAACATTTTTGAACGTACCGGTTGGATTTTGAGCTTGAACAAGATGAAGTATCAGCATGAACGTGGCGATGAGCACACAATATCTCTCCATTTCTTCTCCTTACTATGGAAAGAAGAGTTTCTTTTCTTTTGGGGGATAACAAGTTATGCATATGAGTTTATGAGTATATGAGCAACTTCTCAAAAGTCCTTAGTCAACTCCTTATTTTTCTAATGAATCGGATAGTATTAATTGAGGATAATAGTTTCACGGTGCAAAATGATACGGCGAACAAGTTGAGAGAAAATGACAAGAGTAATTAGGGTGGTGGATGGAAAGCTCTTTCATGTCCTTCAGTACCACAAAACCGTTGACTAAGTCAACTTGGAACGAACACGCTCAAATGTCGGTGTAGACTTGGACGACATGCAATAAAACAGAGGAGACGTGCATTAAACGGCAACTGAAGCTATTGGTGGAATGGAAACTACATGCAATGACGCTATTCGTCTTCTCCCTCGCCCTGCCCGCCAAAGAACATCCATAGTCGAAGGAGTAATGTTCGTCACAAAAAAGAAAGTAATGTTTTTTTTAATCTAGAAATTATTCGTTTCTGAAATTAGGTTTTGCACTGAGATAATTTAAAAATCATTTAAAATTCAAATATTTCCCAAATTCAATTTTAAATAAATAAAAGAGATTCTGCGATTTCTGGGAGAAAATAGATTTTTACAATTTTCAATTTTGGCAGAAAAAAATGTGATTCCGCATTTTTGCGGAAAACGCGATATCATCATGGTTTTGGATCTTTTGGTGAAAAAAAACAAAGTTTTGCAGTTTTAGAGGGATCTGGCTACCGTGGTCCAAACTTAAGGTGGACCCTTAAACTTATGGCCGTGGTCCGTTGGATGGTGGATTCAAGTTGAAATTTTAGATATAAACTTGGTTATTACAATATATAATAATCTTACATTTATATGGCTGTTCAATAAACAGATCAGCAGCCGTGCAGTTGCACTATTAAAGACTTAAAGTTCAAAACAAGAAACAAGTTGAAATATTATCAAATAGAAAAAATCTCATTGTTGATCAAAAAAAAAAAAAAAAAAAGAAAAAATCTCATTATATAGCGTCAATTGGCGAACTATATGGTCCATATCAAATAATGATAGATATACAATCATACATGACAGACATAAGAAAGCCTATAAGATATAAATGATGATACATACATGTAGCTACTTAATTATCCGACTGAAACCTCAACTTTCTTCATTTTCGTATGGCTAAGTAATTGACTTGTTTACCGACTGTCTTCGCGCCCTTTTTTCTTCATATCAACCCATATTCATTGATAAATCTGTTTCCTCTTTTTACCCAAAAAAAAAAAAAAAAAAAAAAAAAAAAAAAAAATCCTCTGAATTGTTTTTATTTAAGCAGACAGAGAACTTCTCCGTTTTGCTTCTTTGTGAAGCAATTTTTTTTTTTTTTTTTACTTTGTGAAGCAATTTTTCTTTGGCTATATAACCCTCCCTTAGATAACATAATAGCGTCACTCGAACTAAGTAAAATAACAATTATCTTCATTATCTTCACCTTCTATTTTCTCTTTCAAAATTGGATTTTCAAAACTAATCAGAACAAGAGTAACAGAGTAACACTGTTAAGGATATCAATCAAGATATCACATCCCTAGATCACTCACTCATTATCCTTTAATTACCCTTCTGATTATTCTCATTCTTGTATACATAAAGACTTCTTGTAATCATCTTATAACACACACACACAAAAATTACATTCATATTCAATAAAGGGAAATTGCAGTAACTAACAATAAAAAATAAAAAACCATGAAATTAACAAACTAACAATAATAACATGATGGCTAGAATATAGTCTGTATTTTATGAAATAATACCAAAACTATCCCTCATATGAGAGAGAAACATGTATTGTTCCCAAACGAGGTCAAAATTTCGTTGAGAAATAGAACCATGTGAGAAACACTGAAATAGTATCACAAACCTAAAACCACCAAAAACGAGTGCATTCGAATGCAAAAATCAAGAATTTGGGTTTTCAATTTCGATCGAAAGTCTGTTGGAAAACAAAACAGCTTCGACAAAGGCAAAGATCGGGCAAAATCGTATAGAAAAATAAAGAGCATAATACCATTTTCTTTAGACAAGGGCAAAATCGTCCAAAAATATTTCTCTTTGTTACTTACTTAATTTTGAGTTTGTAATGGCTATATTCTTAATTTTGACACTCAATATTGTCATCTACCAAATTAACCCTTCAATAAACAATCTATTTGTCAAACAACAAATCAACTGATTCTCTCAACTGACACATGAAGGGGAAAAAAGTGAGACTTTGAACTTTTATTCACGTGTATCAATGACAGAAGTTCATAGCTCATTACAAAAGTTACCTGACAGAGACATACAAATTTGAAGGTATATCCATAAAATAGAAACAGATAAACAAGAATTCAAGTGGTACCGCAGGATAATTCTTCATATAATCTATCGAGCCGCTGGGCTCATTTCAGTACCATAGGTCAAGCTCACTTCTATAGAACTCTTCGAGTCCATTTCCCTACTCGCTCCTCCTCTTGCATTTTCAGATGCAATACACTCGTTTAATGCAATAACAACTTGAGACATTGTTGGTCTTCTTGCTGAAGAAGGATTGAGACAAGACATTGCTAGTTCAACAGCTTTCCACACAGAACCAGAATCGTAATCTCCATTGAGACTTGGATCCATAATGCTTTTGATGTCTCCTTTTGTCAGCATTACTCCCACCCATTCTGCTATATGTGACTTTTCACGGCTTTGGTCTATCACGGGTCGGTTTGTGATCATCTCCAACAATACAATCCCAAAACTATAAACATCACTCTTCTCTGTCAACCAGTTTGTTCTGTAGTACCTGGAAAACAAAATATATGAATTTTTTTTTTGTCAAGTCTCTTTCTCACTAAAGAGAAAAGAGAATTTCTTTAGTAGTTATTAATTATACTTACTCAGGATCAAGATATCCAGGAGTTCCAGCAACAACTGTTGACACATGAGTTTCACCTTCGATTGGGAATGATCTCGAAAGTCCAAAATCAGCAAGTTTGGCCTGGAAGTGTTCATTCAACAATATATTTGTAGTTTTGACATCTCTATGAACCATTGGTGGTTTGCATCCACTATGCAAGTACTCAAGTCCTAGGCCACAACATTCGTTTTTGATAAGTTTCCTAGAAGATGTTAACAAATAACAAAACAACAAACATTATGGTCTGTAATCTTTTTAAACTAACCTTGTGCCGAATCGACGACTATATTTAGTCGAGTTCCCCAATTCAATATAAAGCGGTTACGTGCTCCTGTGTTTTAGAAGAATGATGTTAAAGTCTTGTGTTACCTACATATAACTGAAACAAGATATGTAATCATCTTTTTTCTTTACCTGACATATGTTCCTTTAAATCTCCATTGGACATGTATTCATAGATAAGAGCCAAGTTCTCTCCTTCGTCGCAATACCCAACAAGACCTACCAGATTCTTGTGATGAACTCTAAGAAGAAGTTCTACCTAAAACACCAAGCCATAATACACAAGTTCAAGTTTTTTACAAAATAAGTGAATCATTGATGACGGTGAGAATTTACCTCAGCTTTGAACTCTTTATATCCTTGCGATGATGAATGGGAGAGCATTTTAACAGCTACTTGTTCTGTACCGTTGACAAAACCATGATAAACGATTCCAAAACCTCCTTTCCCAAGGACTCTTTGGAAGTTATTTGTCATTGTCATAACTTCTGAGTAAGTAAACCTTCTATTCTTTGTCACTATTGCCGGTTCAGATGATCTACCATCTGAGGCTTGCTTATATGATGGTGCTGGCCCTAAGATTACAGGGAAAAAAGTTTAGCCTGACTTAGTTAGTTAAATTTGATATATATGTATGTTGTGATGTTACTATTGAGTTTATTTATTAGTTACCTTGAACCTTTGATGCCTTTTTCTTTCTGAGAACAAGGAACAAGACGATTGCACCTACAAGAACAGCTATCGAAACAATTGATGCAACCACTGGTACAATGATACTCTTTTTCTTCTTTCCAGCCTCTCCTTTGTTCACACATGAACCAGTTTCGCAAAGAAGATGAGGGTTTCCTTCAACACTGCAAAATGTGAGTGTTTTCAAGATATATACCAACCAAATAGTACATTAATTGGCACGAAAATAATCGAAAGACAAAAAAAAAATAGCTTACTTTAACATCATTCCTTTCTTCTGAAGAAGTGAGGGAGGAACCGTGCCAGTGAAGTTATTACCACTTAAGTCTCTGGTACAGTAGATAAAGATTCAAAACATAACATAAGCAATCATGTTTAGGAGAAAGCTTAACCAAGAGAAAGAAAGAAGAAAACAATCTCTCGTGAAAAACTTACATGACCAAGAGTGTTTTTATGTTAGCTAAAAATTCAGGTACTTCTCCCGTCAAATTGTTATTTGACAAGTCCCTACCATTAACCAAATAAAGGGAAAGAAAGGAGTTAAATACGATTCGATTTCCAAAGGCGAAACAAATATAAGGCTTGATCAGTCGTGGAGATATACTTACAACTTTTCCAGGTGAGTAAGATTTTGAATGGCTTGCGTGATGATCCCTGTTAATCCACTTGCAGATAAATCTCTGAAGAAATGAAGTGTGAGATGTGTATTTTGAAATTGATATGGACTAAAAAACAATATAAATTATCACAAAATACACATCTTACAAAGAAGTGATTGTTGGTGGCGTAGAAATATCTGAGTTATTGCAGTTTAGACCGTCCCACAAAAACTGCTTGGGGACACATGGATCTCCTTGCCAACTGGTCCTACTCAATCCATAAGTTTCTTGAACATTCTTGATACCAGCAACTGCCATTGTAAAGCCATGATGATATCAAGAATCAACACACAAAATGCAAAACATTTGTAGATAAAATCAAGAACTACAAAAAAAATATAAATAAACATACCGTCATCTTCATTTGTCTCCATTTGCGGGAAATCAATCACGGTGTAACCCTCAATAGCATTAAGTAGCGGAGGAAGAGTTGATCCCGGCGTCTTCACAAGCTGCAAAAGGCATGCCCCTCCGTCGCATTGTCCTGGCGTTATGTCGAATATGGTTTGGGTTTTTAGCGGCA
>CACVBM020001302.1:0-74764 GCA_902728155.2 Microthlaspi erraticum
GATAAAAGACATGTGGACACCACGTGAGACATGTCTCTACGACTCTATTTCAAACTTCAAACCCTAAGAAAGGAATTTTATTTTTGCTTTTTGCTTTTTGTAAATACATCACGTTGTTTAATCAACGAAATGACTTAACAGTTTTGTTTAAAAGCTACAAAGTCTTGGCTTAGTAACCTCAACTATAATTGAATAACTATTTGGATTCATGATTACTAAGTTTAACCCATTTTATTTTCAAGGCGGTGCATGATGTGTCTCTAAAATTTGTTATGATAGTAGCTTTAAGCATTTTTTACCAAACGTTGCAAAAGAAGGAAAGGGTATACTTGAAGTGAGATTTTAGTATGAAAAAGGTTAGAGATTTGTCCTATCGAAATAAATATAGTATTGAGTGGAGTATCAAATATCTATCAGACTCACGTGGTTCCCAATTATATTTGGAGCGTCTCTTGGTTTCTTCTCCGGTGTACCCCAAGATTTTAGTTACATGGAGATCTGTAACATTAGTACATCGAAGTAATGACTAATGAGCATCTGATTTGTATAATATTCTCTAGGTTGGTATATGTTTAAGATGTATATAGTTTCTTGTATAGTTGTATGCCACAATATTTGTCCGTATGATTTTGATACTGAAAATGAAAAGTGTATTGTGTTTCTTCCAACGGGATTCAAATTCGGACATTAAAAGAAGTTTCCAACCGATCAGGATCAGGTTTCGTGTAACATTTTCCACACATTTCTAACCGATCACAAAGCTTATCTTTAGATAAAATTATTTGACGGTTTTTTAAATCATTAGACTGATTTAATGTTGAGTACTCTTTAATGTTTCCTATAAGATTAAAATCGTCCATTTCCAGCTTAATTATACTTCAATGTTCGCTAAGAGACTTCAATGTTCAAAAGGGAGACAAGTTTACAAGTGGTGAGCATGCGACACAGACATATTAAAATACATTTACTAGCCCAAACTTAGTTACCTATAAGTAATGAACAAATTAACTTCACACCCAAAAAAAAAAACGAAAAATTAGCTAGATTTTTTTTTTGGAAGACTACAGTCTATTTCTGAATTAAACATTCTCGTTCGGCAAAAAAAAAACATCAGTCGTTTTTTTCTTTTAAATCATGATCATTCTAAACTAAATAAACAAACCCGAAATGATAATGGTTTTTATAAGAAAAAATATCAAGCAAAAACAAACCATTATTCTCTTTTTTATGTAACATGATAATCTTCAATCAAGACATAGTTAAATTAGGCTTTTCTTCTAAAACTAATAATCTGGAGAACATGCATATTGACCAGCGCATTTTATTGGTTTTAAAAATGTCAAGCTTGAAAATATAAATTATTGGAATATTCCGTGGGTTATATATACAGTAATTAACTATAATAAAGTGTATTGGTACTGATGCTTTTCAGTAGACACCAACAAACATGATCGTTTAAAAAATACTCCATTAACTATTACTTCTGCAAGTATAACTTTGATTAACATTAAAACCCGAAAAAAAGTATAACTTTGATATTTTTCATATTTTTTTATGTTAGCTATGACATATGATTAACGAAATCTACACATCTGAATTTGGTAAAGTATGTCAACGAAATGCACCAATGTAATTTATCTTTAAAGATTTGCAGACTGAAGAAAACTTCATTTAAATATAGGGATGCTAACCTTTAAATATATTATCTTGTCACTAATGTATATGCTAACTTGCTAAGTAATGACAATGGCTGAGTAGTCAGCTTCTTGAGAGAGCTATCGCTTTAGCCGTTAGGTATATATTGAATCCCTTAAACTAGGAAAAAAATTATACACGAACGTGTAGTTACATGCAGAAATGAATAATAAAAAAATGAGTAATGGAAGGCAATTTACAAAAAAAAAAACATATCATTAGGCTGGTTAATTACCAATCAAAAGCCATATCACTTGCTCAGTTGGAAATTTATCTTAACACAAATTTCATAAATCGCAAAAGACCTTGGAACTACGTAATCAATATCATACAAAATGACATTGGAAATGAGAAGAAAAAATTAACATGATAGGTAAAAAGGTAATTTAAGCGGCTAGGTTGTGGTGTATAATAAGCAAGTAAAGTAGATCACGTTCAAGTTCATTGGTTGTCGTGGTTACGTGGGACCCACAGACAGTGTCCACATGACACGTGAGATTTGATAGGGGCTTAGGGTTAGACTTTAGATTAAAGACCTACGGGGGCTCTTGAATGGTTATGGAGTACGTCTATAGGTTATGTTTTAGGACTTTGGTTGGGGTTTTGGTCAAAGGCTTAGATTCGATAGCTCGAAGATTGTTAAGTTCTTTTACGGTAATAGTACTAATACTACTACATCTCATGAAACATTAAATTTTACAGGTCTAGTGTTGAGAAGAAACGTGTTTGGTAAATGATAACAGCGCATAGCTTATATACTGCTTTTTAGCATGTGTACAAATTAATTGAACTTGAACGACCATTTTTTTGTGAAACGGATGAAGGAAACAAGTGTTCTTTCTCATAATACTTAAAAAAAATACTTTAATTCTAGATATGGTAAAGGGGAAGCAATTTAATTGTGTTTGTAGGTGGGAAGCATAAGTATTCATTGGTCCACATAATTTAGCTTTTTTTTTTCACAAAACCAAAATAATAAAGGAGAAATAAACATAGTAATCTTTATACTGAAAACGAAGTGTCGGTAATACGGCATAAAACAAAAGACAAAACGAAGTATTGGATAAATTGAACAATGAACAAGACATGGTAGAGACTAGAGATAAACGCATGGTATTAATTTGTACAACATTTCATATGTCAGTTTAAAAAAAAAAAACATTTCATATCTCATCGCTGTTATCTTGTTTATTCTTTATAAAATTTAATTTGAATCGTTCAGATACATGTCATATATTTAATTGAATCCAACAACTAGTTTATTTAGTAATAATAATGCAAATGGGGTAAATCTTTCTAATAATGGGCCCGAATAGTCGCATCAGAAGTAGTAGAGGCCCATAAAAAACTAATTCCCGAATGATGTGAGAATCGATTGTATTCGAGAATTCTCCACGATTTCGATTAACAGTCACATCTCTTAGATCTTCTTCGCTTCTCTACAGAAACCATCTCCGTTTCTCTCTCTCCTCCACGCGTCGATTCAGAAACTTGAACAAGAGTAAGAAGAATCGTGGCCTCGTCGTTGCTCAGAACGGCACCGTATCGACAAATCTTGCGACGGAGGATGATGATGATTCCGGTGTCGATGTTATCATTGTCGGAGCTGGTGTTGCCGGTGCCGCACTTGCTCATACTCTCGCCAAGGTTAGTCTCCAAATCAATTTCAACTTTTTTGTCGATTTTTGATTTTGGCTTCCTCCAAATTCGTGTTCTTCTGAGTTTTTACTTCCATTTCTGGAAATTTTCTACAACGCCTTTGCTTTTCCAAAATATACAATTCACGATTTGTTAAATATCTGATTGTTTAGCTTATGTTATTCATGAGAAATTTTTAAGAAAATATTGGTTTAATAATTTTTTTTTAATTCATATCATTAAAAAGGTGTGATATGCTTGTTTCTTGGTCACTGGCTCCAAATGTGTGTTCTTCTACGGTTGAAGAAAGCTCAGATTTTGTTTTCTCTTTGTGTGATTGTGATTCCAGCAAGGACGAAGAGTTCATGTTATAGAGAGAGACTTGTTTGAGCAAGACAGAATCGTTGGTGAATTGCTTCAACCTGGTGGTTACTTGAAGCTAATCGAACTTGGCCTTCAAGGTAGACCATTGAGCTTCACTATTATAACTCTTAGGTACTTTATGTTAATGCTTTAGCTGTGTTTGAGTGTAGATTGTGTGAAGGAGATAGATGCTCAGCGAGTTCTTGGTTATGCTCTCTTCAAAGATGGGAAACATACTAAACTTTCTTACCCTTTGGAAACATTTGATTCGGATGTAGCCGGAAGAAGCTTCCACAATGGCAGATTTGTGCAGAGAATGCGAGAAAAAGCCGCTTCTCTTTCAAAGTAATCATCTTTTTGTTTATTCTCTTATACTCGAATCTATTGCTTACTCTAATGCTTTGTTTGTGGTTTCAGTGTAAGGTTAGAGCAAGGAACAGTCACGTCTTTGCTTGAAGAAAACGGGATGATAAAAGGTGTTCAATACAGAACAAAACAGGGCAATGAGCTTGTTAGATTACATGCTCCTCTCACAGTTGTATGTGATGGTTGCTTCTCAAACTTGCGTCGCTCTCTCTGCAAACCTAAGGTGGTCACTAAAGTTAACAACTTTGCAGTAAAGTCTCCATTTTTTGTGGAACTTACTCTGTTTGACATCTTTACTCAGGTGGATGTGCCTTCATCTTTTGTGGGTCTTGTCTTGGAGAATTGCGAGCTCCCGTTTACGAATCACGGCCATGTTGTTCTCGGTGAACCATCACCGATCTTGTTATATCCCATAAGCAGCTCAGAAGTCCGTTGCTTGGTCGATATACCTGGTCAGAAACTTCCTCCCATTGCAAACGGTGAAATGGCAAAGTATCTGAAAACAGAGGTTGCTCCTCAGGTACCAACCGAGGTGCGTGAAGCGTTTATCTCCGTGGTTGATAAGGGTAACATCAGAACAATGCCAAACCGGAACATGCCAGCTGATCCGGTTCCTACTCCTGGAGCTCTTCTTCTCGGTGATGCATTCAACATGAGACATCCTTTAACCGGCGGTGGCATGACAGTTGCATTGTCGGATATAGTCGTACTCCGTGACCTTCTAAGGCCAGTTCGCAACTTCAACGACAAAGAAGCATTGTCTAAGTATATCGAAGCGTTTTACACACTGAGGAAAGTAAGCAGCTTTAGGATATAGTGAAAGCTTCTCTATGTGTTGGTTGGTTGATTCAAGTTTTCGGCTTTTCTGCAGCCTGTTGCATCCACTATTAATACATTGGCGGGTGCGTTGTACAAAGTCTTTTTAGCATCTTCAGATGAAGCGAGAACTGAAATGCGTGAAGCTTGCTTTGATTATCTTAGTCTTGGAGGTGTTTGCTCGTCTGGTCCTATTGCTTTGCTCTCTGGTTTAAACCCTAGTCCTCTGAGTTTGTTTCTACACTTCTTCGCTGTTGCGATATACGCCGTTGGTCGTTTGATGCTACCGTTTCCTTCGATTAAAAGCTTGGAGCTTGGAGCTAGGATCATCTCGGTAATGTGGTTTCCTTCTTATCTTCTGAAACAGAATTGCTTCTATTTCATCTCAGTAAGTGGTTTTCCTCCCATCTTCTGAAATTGCACAAATATTTTGATCTTTGATGTATGTCTTCTTGCTCAGAGTGCTTCAGGGATCATCTTCCCAATCATTAAAGCAGAGGGAGTTAGGCAAATGTTCTTCCCTCGTACTGTTGCTGCTATATACCGTGCTCCTCCTCCTGCTCAATGATGCATCAGGAGGTTATAGACATGAATGCTATAACTTTGAAATCTAATTATGGTTGTTGCTTAATGGTTATCATGTGGGTGATTAGGTTAGATAGCTCTGGAACAAGTGTAAACATAGCTCCTTTTGGTATATATCATCGAGATCAAAGAGTCTTGTAAGTGCATTAACGGAAAAGATTTGTATATCATATCATCTTCTTGTACTTTTAGCGAAAGGAAAACTTTTAAATCTAATAACGTTGTTTGGTAAATGATTATCATTGCGAGCAAAGAGCCTTGTCATTGCATTAACGGAAACACACCAAAGTAACCACCCGAATCTTTCTAGGATCTTATCAGTCACTCAGGACTTTTATTTTGGTGCACTTTGAAGATTTTTTTTTTTAGTCAAATAACTGTCCATATTTATTCTAAACGTAGACTTTGCCTAAAATACAAAGTTACTTTTCCAGGCACTTTTTGTTGTTGTAGTCGTTTTGTTTCTCTAGGCACTTGGTCGTCTAAACGTTGGACTTTATTTAGTTAAATTATTTTAAATACTAATGCAAATGGATCCAAGTTGGTAAATAAAGCCATCTAATGGGCTTCATGAAAGAAAAAAAATTGGTTCATGGGCCTAGACTGTGGTTACCATGTTAAAATTGTAGCAACGAGTTACAAGATATGGTCAAACTCGTTTGTGAAAGACAAAGACAAACCATTTTTATTACATAATACTTAATTTTAGCATAAAGATTTGTGTAGCCTCACTAGATTGGCTTATTTAAATCTTCCTGTCTCTTATTAAACAAACATTAACGGCTACATCTCTTAGATCCACTTCGTTTCTCAATCTCCAAGCATCGATTCAGAAACCTCTCTTCAATCACTGCGGGAGAGTGTCCACAAACGAGCGGCGGCGCTTTGACCTCTGCAAGAACGGTGATGGCGCAAACGATTGTATTGGGTCAATGTATTCTCGGGACATTTTTAGCTTCTCTCTTCGCGTTTGTGCTTCTCTACGTTTTGCGTCGCAGTAGTAACGTTGAGAAATCAAACCGGAGTAAGAAGAACCGTGGCCTCGTCGTTGCTCAGAACGACGACCTATCAAGGAATCTTGCGACGGAGGATGATTCCGGCATTGATGTTATCATCGTTGGAGCTGGTGTTGCAGGTGCCGCACTTGCTTATACACTCGGCAAGGCAAGTCTCTAAATCAATCTCAGATTTTTGTCGGTTTTTTATTTTGCTTTCTCCAAGTTTCCTTCTATTTCTGGATTGTTTGAAATTTTTTGTTTAAAAAAAAAAAAAAAAAAAAAAATATGATTCCGTTTACAGAAATACTCTGAAATGGACCCAAAAAGCTTATATTATAAACCTAGCAAATTAAATTTTAAAATTTCAAAAGTAGCACATATTTTTGTGAAAACACCTTTTTACCTAAAACAATTGCATATAAATTTAAAACTTTATGTGAGTTTCATTTTTTTTTTTCAAATTAAGGTTTAGATTTCTTCCATTAAAAAGGTTTGAATCATTTTTATGTTGAATTCATGCTCGTTTTTGAAAGAAAAATACATTATGAGTATTTATGGAATACAAATTTAAAAATGATTCAATAGATATACTGATTTAATAAATTTCTACTTATACGGTGTTTGGCCTTTGTGTGATTGCAGGAAGGACGAAGAGTTCATGTTGTAGAAAGAGACTTGTCCGAGCAAGATAGAATCGCTGGTGAATTGCTTCAACCTGGAGGTTACCTGAAGTTAATCGAACTTGGCCTTGAAGGTAGACCAATGAGCTTAACTATTATATAAACTTTGATCGAATTTTATAGTAGTTATGTTAATAGTTAAGCTGTGTGATATATCTTTTGACTGTAGATTGTGTGAAGGAGATAGATGCTCAACGTGTTCTTGGATATGCTCTCTTTAAAGATGGGAAACAAGCTAAAGTTTCATACCCTTTGGAAACACTTGATTCGGATGTTGCCGGGAGAAGCTTCCACAATGGGAGATTTGTGCATAAACTGCGAGAAAAGGCTACTTCTCATTCAAAGTAATCATTCTTTCTTTGTATATAGCTGCTGGATACAAGATTTTGCTTAGTCTAGTGCTTTGTTTGTGATATAATTAAGGGTAAGGTTAGAGCAAGGAACAGTCACGTCATTGCTTGAAGAACACGGAACAGTTAAAGGTGTTCAATACAGAACAAAAGAGGGTAATGAGCTTGTTAGATTATACGCTCCTCTCACAATTGTATGTGATGGTTGCTTCTCCAACTTGCGTCGCTCTCTTTGCAAACCTAAGGTGGTCCCTAAAGTTAATTACTTTGCAGTAAACCCTCCAATTTTGTTTTGTTTCGTGGAACTTACTTAGTTTGACATGTACCTACTCAGGTGGATGTGCCTTCATCTTTTGTGGGTCTTGTCTTGGAGAATTGCGAGCTCCCATTTGCGAATCATGGCCATGTTGTGCTCGGTGACCCATCACCGATCTTGTTATATCCCATAAGCAGCTCAGAAGTCCGTTGCTTAGTCGACATACCTGGTCAAAAACTTCCTCCCATTGCAAACGGTGAATGGCAAAGTATCTGAAAACACGTGTTGCACCTCAAGTACCAAACGAGGTGCGTGAAGCGTTTATCTCCGCGGTTGATAAGGGTAATATCAGAACAATGCCTAACGGGAGCATGCCAGCTGATCCGGTTCTCACTCCTGGAGCTCTTCTTCTCGGTGATGCATTCAACATGAGACATCCTTTAACCGGTGGTGGCATGACCGTGGCAATGTCAGATATAGTCGTACTCCGTGATCTTCTAAGGCCGATTCGCAACCTTAATGACAAAGAAGCATTGTCTAAATATTTGGAAGCCTTTTACACACTTCGGAAAGTAAGCAGCGTTAAAGATAAAGTGAAAAGCTTCTATGTGTTTGGATTTTTTTAACAATGTGGCTTTCTTTTGTGCAGCCTGTAGCATCCACCATTAATACATTGGCGGATGTGTTGTACAAAGTCTTTTTAGCATCTTCAGATGAAGCGAAAGCTGAAATGCGTGAAGCATGCTTCGACTATCTTAGTCTTGGAGGTGTTTGGTCATCTGGTGCGATTGCATTGCTCTCTGGTTTAAACCCTAGTCCTCTGAGTTTGTTTCTCCACTTCGTTTCTGTTGCGATCTACGCTGTTGGTCGTTTAATGCTACCATTTCCTTCGATTAAAAGCTTTTTGCTTGGAGCTAGGATCATCTCGGTAAAGTGGTTCCCTTCCCATCCTCTGAAACATAAGAATCGATTCTGATATATACACATGATCACAAATTTTTGTGATCTTTCTTGCTTGCACAGAGGGCTTCAGGCAACATCTTCCCAATCATTAAAGCAGAAGGAGTTAGGCAAATGTTCTTCCCTCGTACAGTTGCTGCCATATACCGCGCTCCTCCTGCTCAATGATGCAACAGGAGCTACAGAATGATCAAATCCATTCAGGCAAATGCTATAACTTATATATAATACGTCGTCGTTGCTTATTGATAATCATGTGGGTGTTAGGCTTGATAGCTCTGAAACCAGTCACCAGTGTAAACGTAGCTCCTTAAGTATATATCATTGAGAGCTAAATGTGCTGGTAAATTCTTGGATTCTGTTACTACAATATCTTAATCTTTCACCTTTGTCATGCAGAGAAACAACTCTTCAATGACATCATCAAGTGACAAGTGTGATCAGTGATCATCCTTATGGCTCCATCTTCTGTGTTTAGCATCTGGCAATGGATTCTCACTGATCCGCAAGATCTCATGCTCACATTTTTTCTTTAGTGGATTCATGTCTCCATCTTTAGTGGATTCATGTCTCCATAAAATTATAACATGTAAAAGTGTAGTGGGGGACTTCAGACATTCTAAACAAAAACATATACTCTGTACACTGTTTATCAAACAGTTTTTTTAGTTTTTTTTTCTTACAAAATTCCAATAAAAATTGAATATTTCTCGAAAAAAAACAAGAGAGCGTTACAACTTAAAAACAATGTCCCTACCTTATGAAATTATTCATGCATGGTCTCTTGCTGATTTACTCATTTTTCAGCGACAAAAGTAACGTCGCTATCTTATCATTATTCATGGTGTCATCAATTTTTTTTTATATATTTTGTGGTATGTATATTGATGTTGATGGTTGCTATACCAACCACGTGACTCTCGAAATGGTTGCTCCACACCAACCAATGCACTCAACGTGGACAGACGACGACTACAAATGAATTAGCAAACGTTATCTAACCCGTTTTCTTTCTTAGGTAAAAAACTATAAAGAGTTAAAGACCCTTTTCTTTTCCCCATAAGGGACTGATCAATATTTATAAACTAAAGGAGAATGAGTTTGACTCAGAAGTTGCTGCTTCTGCTTCTACTCGTCTTGAGTAGCCGTCATGTTGATTCTGGCTCTATTGTCAAGTTTCTTCCTGGTTTTGAAGGCCCTCTTCCATTCGAACTCGAAACCGGGTTTGGAAATTGTAACTTCTTCTTCATCTTTACCAATGCAATTATGTGTTTGGAGTTAGTAAAGTAGTCATTCTTATGAAATGAAGGTATATTGGTATTGGTGAGGAAGAGAATGTGCAAATGTTCTACTATTTCATCAAATCTGACAAGAATCCAAAAGAAGATCCTCTTCTAATATCGTTAAATGGAGGACCTGGATGCTCTTCTCTCGAAGGCCTGCTTTTAGAGAACGGTAAATTTACTAAAATTTTATTTTTGTCGCTAAGCATCGTTTTCAATGAGTTGTTTAAAGTGGTAAAATTGGAAAACAAAAATAGGACCTTTGGGTTTCAAGGATGAGATTTACAATGGAAGTGTTCCTACTTTGGTTTCTACTGCATATTCATGGACAAAGGTAGAATAAAGTATGTTCGATCCTATTAAAACACAAACCCAATAATCTATATAATTTTTTTTTTAATTTTTTTTTGTTGACAAATTTCTTAGGTGGCGAATATAATATTCGTGGATCAGCCTGTTGGAGCTGGCTTCTCCTACTCAAAAACTCCACTTGGTAAAACGAGTGACACAAGTGAAGTTAAGAAGGTTCATGAGTTTATTCAAAAGGTAATAACAAACATAATTGTCTTTTTAAGAACTTAATTGTGTTTTGAAGTTAAAAAAGATCCATGAGTTTAATTTTTATTATCATTTATTTGTCTTTGTGCCTTAAAGCTCATCTAGAGTGTGTTTTATTTATTTATTTATGCAGTGGCTAAGTAAGCATCCAGAGTTTTATTCCAATCCATTTTACGTTTTTGGAGATTCTTATGCCGGTATGATTGTTCCAGCTCTCGTTCAAGAAATCTCAAAAGGTAAATTTTTATGTTTTTTAATCAAGTCATTCTAGCGCCATGTTTTCTCACGTTTAACAATATATACACTATGATGCAGGAAATTATATATGTTGCAAACCTCTTATAAATCTACAGGTCATTAATACTAAACAGCTTCTTATATTATGTACATTTTCTCAAATACTAAAAGATTCATAGTAATATTATATATTTTCTTATACACAAAACAGGGTTATGTGCTCGGAAACCCAATAACATATACTGAATTTGAGACAAACTATCGTATTCCATTTGCTCATGGAATGTCACTAATCTCTGATGAACTCTACCAGGTATAAAACTATATGCAATGCTTATAGTTTGTTATTTTGTCACTTGGCTCTGAGTTTGACCTTTAATTTTTCTATCCTCAAGAAACTCAAGTGATATAACAATGTATGAAACTTTTTTTTACAGTCACTAAACAGAATCTGCAATGGAAATATCGGAAATGTGGATCCACGTAACGCAGAATGTTTGAAACATGTTGAAGATTTCCATAAGGTACACACTCTTTAATTTGATCAATGTTTTTTTTTTTCCTTGGTACTAAATATCATCACTAATTCAATTTTTGTTACAGTGCACTGACAAACTAAATACACAACATATATTAATACCTAATTGCGATGAAGTAAATACACAACTTACATCTCCTGACTGTTATGTAAGTAACATCTCTTCCCTCCATCCAAAAGGGTTGGGAAAAACATATGTACATATCTGAAATGTTAGTTATTAATATATTTGCAAGGTTGCTTTTGCAGTATTATGTGTATTTTCTTCTTGAAACCTGGGCCAACAACGAGAGAGTTCGAGAAGCTCTTCATGTTAATAAGGTATATGCCAAGTTTGGTTTAAGATCATTGACGAATTGTGATGATATAAATAATTCACGATCTATAATTTACAGGGGACTAAAGGACAGTGGCAACGATGTAATTGGACTATTCCATACGATAACAACATTATAAATAGCATACCATATCATAAGAATAACAGCATCAGCGGATACCGATCTCTAATTTATAGGTTTGAGTTGATTAACCTTCAAAATTCAAGAGTTTATAACTTCATATAATTTGTGCGGTTTATGGTGAACAGTGGTGATCATGACATTACAATGCCTTTCCAAGCAACTCAAGCTTGGATAAAATCTCTAAATTACTCCATCGCTCATGATTGGAGGCCTTGGATGATAGAAGCTCAAATCGCTGGGTAAATATTTTCTTTTCAGTTTTTGGTTTCTCTTGTTCATTCCTGTTCTCATCGTATCAAAAACTTGAAAATCAATTTTGCCTTCTTTTCTTGACAGATACACGAGAACGTACGCCAATAAAATGACATTTGCTACTGTTAAAGCAAGTCTTCTCGCTTCAACTTAACACTTTTACTATCATTGCATTACAAAGAAAGTGTTTATTAAATATTTTGAGCGTTTTGATTATAGGGAGGTGGTCACACGGCAGAGTATAAACCAGACGAGACCTTTCTCGTGTTCCAAAGATGGATTAGTGGCCAGCCTTTGTAAGCGAGGCTTATGGTTTTTACGTATATTTATCTACTAGCTAGGTACTAGTAGAATATACACTATACATGTATATTTGTTGTTCGTTATATGTTACATCTTTGTGTGTTTTGATGTACTCCAAATTGTTATTGTGTAGAGTAGATAGTGTTTAATAAGCTTTTCTTTTATCACACGTTTCAGTTGTACACCAATTTCCATGGTATACATATATTTTTCATCAATATATATATTTTTTTCTTATATGATCAATAAAGAGAAAAAGCTAAACGAAAGACCAATTTATCTGGTTATGATTGAAAAAAACTTAGATACCAACTGAATATCAATTGTATCAAGAACATATTACCAAAAGATCAGGGCCGGTCCAACATTATCTCTAACTGATACATTCCATATCTGGTTCCGGTCCAACAAATTCACTAACCAAACGTCTCGCAGAGAAGCTTGTGAACAAGAACACACAAACTGTTTCATTAAAATGAATTGGACATAATCAATTGGCTTGGATACATACCCTTTTATAACTCAAGGATTTACAAAACCGGACTAAACCCGAAACCAACTAAAATGATTCAACCGTTGGAGTTCTTAACAGCGCCAGTAACTTCTCAAACCTTGATCTGAGATTATACGACCAAGATACAACAACCATGAAAAGGATTGATGTTTTACTAGGTACTATTAAATTTTCCTTTTTTACAAAAAGAACTCTCTTATGGCCCATAAAAAATCTTGGACTCTAATCAATGGCATATTTTGCTTATGCCACGGGCCAGCCCGACCAAAGATGCTTTCCAATGTAGACAGTAGGTGATATTTGCTTTTCACAGACGAAAAAAGGCTATTCTGAACATTTTGGTTTTTGACATGGAATCATTTCAAGACAATCTAGTTGATTTTTTTTAAGAAATATTTGTGCTATTATCTATCGTCTTACCATACATCTCTATAGTTTTCTTGCATAAATAATGCTACTTCTTCACCACCGGTAATATCTTCCCTGCAAAACAGAACTGGATCAATTTGATCGCAAACTGTCCGGTTAGGTTCAGTTTGGTTCAAGAGAAGGGGAGAAAGACGAACATTGCCCAATAGGCGTTGTTACAATATTGCCATTTGATATGAAAATTATTAGTTAACAGAAATGTTCTATTCAGATTTTCCAAATTTACCATTGTTATATCGATGATATATTAGTTTTTGTTGCCTTTTATGTAAATATTTGCGTATATGTAATGTACTTTTAAATTTCATGTAAAATGTATAAGCTTCAAAATGGTTCAGGATATTAACGTATTCCGTATGTTTTATTTGGAAAACAAAAATATACGAAGGTCATAAACTAGTGGAATATAAACAGGAGACCAACGAACAACAATATTCAGGAATTGTTCAGAACTGTATTATATGAATCGATTTATAGATTTAGCGAACACGACACAACCATTAAAACAATTATTGAGTTAACAGTTTGCATAATAAATCTAAAGAAGAAGAGCTTTCAAAGCAAGGCTGGATATATTTTGTTGGTAACTCTTGTTAGAACTTTGTATTTATTGCAATGTTTCTAAAATGTCCTTCTTTCAGTAGAAGATCAATTTCAAAGCAACACTCCATGCTTTAGTGTTGTGTATACTCTTTCTATTTTTAAGATTGACCCACTTTTGGCATCTCTTTATGTAGACAAAATTATGTCTATAATTCGAAACTGAAAATAACATATCATGTGTAAGTGTAGATTTTACTTAAACATTGTTAGTCCTACTCGTTCGAGAAATGTTGTTATAGTGGTGCGATGTTGTTATAGTGTCACTGTATATGGGTTCGAGTGAGGTATTTTGTTCGGAGAAAAATGGTCAAGTGGCTTTTTTTTTTGGGTCAACTATTTTGGCTTCTTTAAATTTTGTAAATTAGATTTAGTTGAAGGGAATGCGTTATTTTCGTTGACTACACGATGTGAAGACAATGTAGTTATCAATTGATCGACCAAGCTTCAAGTTGTTAGAAACACACCAAAGCCGTGTTATACTTCTATGAAATTCCGCTTGTATTATATTTTTTCGTTGTGTTTTATTTACTGAGATTGATAGTTTGTTTTTTTTCCACGAATCATCTTATTAAAAAGAATTTAAGGTTTTGGTAATTATTAGCATATTGGATGGAATTTGAAAACATTGCCATGACAAAACTAAATCAATTTTATAATTTGTTTTATTAGAGAGTAAGAGGCAAAAGAAGACAAATGGAAAAATTGGAGAAGGGTCCTACGTTATGGAAGAGGTGAAGCAAGACTTGGTCCATATTGTAATGTCTCTCTATAGCTCCTAGGAAATTTGCAAGGACCGGGACAACGTGAACGTCATCTTAGTTGTCACTCATTTTCAATTGGACCCTCTTGAGTCTCGATCCTAATCATCATCATAAAAATAACAATAATTAATTAGCACGCACATTTTTGTATATATGTTTTGGAACTCGGAATTGGTGTTTGTCTTTACTTGGGAGCACTCACTTGGTGTTGTTAAGCTTCAAAGGTTACAAAGCTCATCAAAAGATCATATCAAGTAAGGCATTGTCGAAATGTATACATTTATGCGTATGGATCCAATTTGTTTGAGGGACCCGAAAATCACCGGTTAGTGGAATATTAACCACTAATTTTTCGTAATTATACAATTACGGTTTTATATACGTTACACTTTTACTTTCCATTTAATTCTATGGATTCTAGTAGACTTTGCTCCCACGTGATGAGAAATTAATTAGCATCGGAGTTGGATTTTCCAAGGTGGATGAGGAGAGCACTTTGGACCACTAGACCATTGTTGAACTTCTGTCAAAGAAGATTGATTACAAACAAAAATGTATATAAAATGTATAATTTGAAAAGTATTTTAAAATGAAAAACAAATATAGATGACAAAACTTAATTTGAAAACTCTATATGTTTTGGTTGTATTTTTTGACAAACAAAAATATATAAAAATGAACACTTCCAATGTACTATACATGTTTCATTTGAAAACGCTACATGTTTTGGTTGTATTTTCTGAAATGATATCATAGTAGTTTAGTAGTATGACGTATAGTAACGACATTTCATTTAATTGTGAAACTGCTTTTACAACATGTTCCATCTTACTACTATCTTTTTACTAGTGCATTTTGATTTACAAACCATATTATCTTTTGTTAAAATCTGGAAATTTTGGTTTAAGATCTGCAAAGATATAATAATATATGCTATGGTTAATTATTTGTGTATCAGGTTTTCTAATCCAATAGAACTAAGACCTGCGTCACAATTCGCCAGTATGTGATATTAATGTAGTAACATTTATGAAAATGAAAGACCTTTTTGCAGAAAAAAAAAATACATTTACAAAAATGAAATTTGTTTGATTTTGCATAATGGATATAGATCCATGTGGTGTGGGTTATGATGAGACACTCATTGAATCAGGGAGCTACAAACTAAGGGCTAATTAATTGGGTCTGTTGAGCCATAATCATCATCGTCGGCCATTTTCTTCACTCTCCATTTTTAATTTTGACACTTTTTTTTTTGAACCACACATTTTGTGTCTTTTCATTTTGACACTTTTGGACGTTAACTATAAAGCAAACTTAATGAACTAAATTATGCTATATTTTTTCTTAACAAAAAATCTAAGTACTGATAAACGGCAAATTTATGGAGTACCTCTAACACGAACCATACACATAAACATACGAATTTTTGAAGTCTATTGAAAAAAAAAAAAAGACATAAAAGTATAGTCATGGGTCGACATGTGTTTCAAACTGCAAAACACGTAGTTAGTTTTGTAATTCGGTATCATAAGTTTGTTAAATTCGGGGAATACAATTGGAGAACGAGGACTAGCGAACAACTTAATATGATTTTGACATCTCAAAGTTAAATTAATTATTGGTTCGGCCTTCGAAACTTTCTGTTTAAGAACATTACTTGCCTAAAAGAACACGCATGGTACGTGTTATGGTCGTAATGGTACGACACGTTTCTGACGATATAACTAACTAGACTCTGTTTATAGTAACGTAGCTTGGTTCAAAGTTTTGATATCGTCTTCTTCCCAGTAGATAATTACAAACAGTCTAATTTTTTGCGTGTACACGCCACTAAAATTGAATTTTGTAGGGTAAATATCGACACTAAAATATCATTTGTTATAAGCTCGACAATTTCAAGCGATATGTCTTTGAAATTATATTTTAGTGATTCAGTAAACATTTTTCCAGTCATAACGTGTATAACAGTGTTTTAAGAAAATATATCATAACAATGTTGAAGCTTTATTCAATAATTTATAAATCTATACAAAAATACTTATGGTGTGATATCTTTGGTTAACTTAACTGTAGTAAGCAAATTAGAGTTCTAGCAGTACACTCTAGCTAACGAACCCAACCATTCTAAATATCTAATAGAGAAAAATATAAGAAAACAAAATAGGAGTCAGAACTGTTTATATTCACTAAGTAGTACTACTAAAGTTATTTATATATAATTTTCTTAACATACTGATACTCATAAATATTTTGAATTGTACTAATGTTAAGTATGCAACTTTTACATGATATAATCAAATGCTACTGTCGTAAAAAACACAAGTGGTAATACTTAAAAAAAAAAAATGGAAATATGTTAATAATATTATAACATGCAATACCGTTGCCGAAATATTTATCCAAACAAAAATTCTTTATCTAAAATACATATTTAGTTTTATTTTTATTTTGGAGTTTTTCATCATGTATATATATTTGTTAATTGTTGGAGAGAGAAATTCTGATTTTTTATCTTTGCAAAACGTATAGAAAAGTTTGCAAAAGGGTTATAGAACGTAGAAGAAATAGCCGACATGGGACACAAGCGAGGGCTACCACGGGGGAGCAACGTGGACCAACATGATAGAGGGTCCAAATAGTCCCCAAATTGTAACATTGACATGTTTCTCCTTTTTTTCTTATATATTTTTCTGTGGGTCATATTATTTATGTACAAGTATCCATTTTACATGGAGATTTCCTGTCGGCATGGCGTCCTCATTACTCCATCGCTTTCACTTTTCTTCATACTCTTATTTATCTAATTCTTATATGTATGAACATTTTTCAAATGCCAATATATCAAACATTATATAACCGGAAACTCGTAATTTAGTAGTGTACACTAGTGCTACAACCGTGTGTCACCGTTTATATCTAGATTTGATAAAGTGAATTTGTAATTTGTTGACGGGAAAAAAGCAATTTACATCTTAAATTTTAAACAATCAAAAGAAATCCCATGTTGATGAATATAATAATGCGCATAATAAGAATTTCCCATCTCTTTCTTTCCTTTTAAGTATATTGGCGTAGCATGAAACTATTTATACACATGCAAACATTCTTAGACCTCTCACAGCATTACCTACAACAACTCTCAATCTCTCTCTCTCTCTCTCTGACCTTTCTCGCAACTCTTTCTCTAGTTCTTGATTGTTAATTCATTTATTAGAAGAAAAAAATTAAGAAGAACAAAAGAAATGGGTCTATTGTCAAGAAAAGCTACATGCAACAGCCATGGCCAGGACTCTTCTTATTTTCTTGGTTGGGAAGAGTACGAGAAGAATCCTTACGACGTTATCAAGAATCCTCACGGCATTATCCAGATGGGTCTAGCAGAAAATCAGGTAGACAAATATTAATCAACTACATGTGATGACTATATCAACCAAAATTATATATATGTATCTATATATAGAGAGATTACTTACGTATGTTCCATTCGTTTTCTCTGTAGCTATGCTTTGATCTTCTAGAGTCATGGCTTGCACAAAACCCAGACGCAGCTTCTTTAAGGAGAGATGGCCAGTCTATTTTCCGGGAACTCGCTCTCTTTCAAGACTATCATGGCCTCTCTTCCTTCAAAAACGTAAGATTATTTTTATATGATCCCAAGATCGATCGTCCTCAATCAATATTATTTACGGTTTATTGATTGGTCGGAATGCATTTTCAGGCGTTAGCGGATTTCATGTCAGAGAATAGAGGAAACCGAGTTTCTTTTGACTCCAACAACCTTGTCCTCACTGCTGGAGCGACTTCCGCAAACGAAACTCTTATGTTTTGTCTCGCAGATCCCGGTGACGCTTTCTTGCTTCCCACGCCGTATTATCCAGGGTTAGTACATCGTTTGCTTCACACACACGTAACATTTTGTTGTCATTGCTACAAACTTAACCTAACTAACAGTCTCCTCTCTTATTCTATACTTCAGGTTTGATAGGGATCTAAAATGGCGAACTGGGGTTGAGATCGTACCAATCCAATGCACGAGTGATAACGGGTTTCGCATAACCAAACTCGCGCTGGAAGAAGCCTATGAACAAGCGAAGAAGCGTAACCTAAACGTCAAAGGAGTTCTCATCACCAACCCATCTAACCCTTTGGGCACGACAACAACCCAAACCGAACTCAACATTCTCTTTGATTTCATCTCTAAGAATAAGAATATGCATTTAGTAAGCGACGAGATCTATTCTGGAACGGTCTTCAGCTCTTCAGAATTCATCAGCGTCATGGAAGTTCTCAAAAACAATAAACTTGAAAACACCGATGTTTTTAACCGTGTCCATATTGTTTATAGCTTATCTAAAGATCTAGGCCTCCCTGGTTTTCGAGTTGGAGCCATTTACTCCAACGACAAAGATGTCATCTCTGCCGCTACAAAAATGTCAAGTTTCGGCCTTGTCTCCTCCCAAACGCAATACCTCTTATCCGCATTATTGTCAGACAAGAAGTTCTCAAAGAACTACCTAAGAGAGAACCAAAAACGACTCAAGAGCAGACAAAGAAAGCTCGTGTCGGGTCTAGAGGCAATGGGGATCGGATGTCTCAAGAGCAATGCGGGACTCTTCTGTTGGGTGGACATGAGACATCTCCTTAGCTCTAAAACGTTCGAAGCCGAGATGGATCTTTGGAAGAAGATTGTTTACGATGTCAAACTCAACATCTCTCCCGGTTCGTCGTGCCATTGTGAAGAACCGGGCTGGTTTAGGGTTTGTTTCGCGAACATGAGTGAAGAGACACTAAAGCTTGCTTTGAAGAGACTGAAGATGTTCACTGATGATGGAATCTTAAAGAAGAGTTTCCAAATCAGTGAAACTCAAAGATTAAAGAATTCGAGGAAGAAGACAATGACTACAGTTTCTAACTGGGTTTTTCGACTGTCCTTTCACGACCGTGAGGCCGATGAACGATAGTCCGGTTTTTTTTTCAAGTTTAATATTTTTTTTTTGTTTGTGATTATTTACTACCGATGTAATTTTTACCAAAATTGTATTTTGGTATATAGTTGTTGGAGAGAAAGTGTACGCAGTCCGTACGTGTATATGCGGCGGGTAATGCTGCGGTCTTTTTCGAAAGAAAATTAAAATAAATTTGAACCTTTAATTTCGTTATATTATATAGTTTCATTGATTTCCTTACTTCTTTATTGACCTAACTAAAATTCGTGTGCGGCCAATATTTTTCTCATTAGTTCTGGTCTTAGGAGTTTAGTCAACTCAAAACCCAACTATTACATAAAATCTTCTAGTGTTCACATTCGTTTTCTTCTAATTATCAGATTATTTCGTCAGGATAGATTATAACAAAATTTTAGTTTGCTTTAATGGTGCACGCAGTGATCAATTTCGTTTAGACGACTTGAATGTCAAACTACATGGAAGTCAAAAAGTTAATTTAAGTAGACATTTCTTAACCACGTAGACTATAAACGGATGTGGCGATCAGACTTTGTTCATATTAAGTTTTAAATTATTATTAAAACATTTGTGGTATTATTAAAAATCTCACCGTCACCGAACTATAGTCGGTTATTCGACATATCTAGAATGGAAGTGAAGAATAACAAATTATAAAATGTAGTTTCTTCAAAGTTGTTGCGGTAGTAGGTGAGGATTGGATGAGTTGTTTGCAAGTAACTGGTAGTGAAATCCAAATTTTTTGAAAATATTCAAAGCGTGATTATTAGTTTATTATATTAACTAAGTAGAAAGCGAATTAATCGGCGTGACTACAAAACTATATAGCTGGACTTTACGACATTCAGATTTCTCTATGTGATTCTGGTCTGTGACTTTCGGCACAGAAGAGATTGACCAATCAGAAATATCTAATTATTACTGTAATCAGATTTGATTATTCGCGTCCTTTGTTTGTGCGTGCATGTGTGCTGTGTGCATAAGGCTAAAGTAGGAACTTTTATGTAATAGAAATAGAAAAGCTCTGAATATTACTATAGCATGAAAGAGAAAAGCTCTGGATATTTGTTCAAGTGAAAGTTAACCAATTATATAACCGGTTGAGTCATTAGAGTCTAGAGTTTCTTAGTCCATGTCCAATATAATGTTGATTTTGGGAGAGGTGGAATAAATCTTATAAACTCCATGATTTTCTTGGTTTCAAAAGTATTGTTAATATCCTTAAAATCCACACATTCATAAATTGATCAAAACCAAAAAATATCGGCTATTAATATGGAACAAAAAAAACAGAACACTAGATTGTATACACATACATGAGGGGTGCCATTTTTATCACATGGGAAAAGGGAACAGAGAACATTTTCTTTTGTTTTCTAATTGGCTGTTCAAAAATTTATATTGTAACGTACAAATGTTTTCTGGAACAACCTTGTATATATCATATTGCGGTTGATAATTGATTTATATCATGTCTGTCTGTGTTGATTGGGGCATGAAAGGGCCACATGACAATAACTCTTTGATCCTCTCACACACACACTAAACATATAATCTTTAACTACTTACATCCTATATTTATTTGTTAACATTTAGACACTTTTAGTAAAACAACTCTATGTGTTTAACTTGGAAGTGTTCGTTTAGAAACCGGATTCAATTAATTGCCATTTCTTAATTTTAAACTTGCACAATGGTATATGCACTTTGGGTAACGATTAAGAAAGATTCGAAAGATAAAGTAATTATATAGAAATTAATGTCAAAATTATTGTAAGGGTTGTAAATTTTGTGACCGTATATAAACCTTCTTTGTCTATGTACAAAACATTGGTTAGACAAACTAACTTTAGATTAATGTTTTTGGACAGGACTAATTAACATCAGTAAAATGTGGAAACGTATATTTTGATGTTTGGAACGTAGGGGACAATGGCACAGCGGTTTTCAAAAAGTTTTGATCTTTGTGGGTCAGACTGTTTTTTTTTCATTTTCAATATATTTTTTATTTTTTTATTTCTACATCATATATTAAAGCAAAACTTATAAAAAGCAACCTATTTTTCTTACTCAGTTGAAAATGAGTTAAAAATGACGAATATATACGCACTAGGCATTTACAACATCCATGTGTTGTTCCATGCGGAATCAACCATGCACTAAATGCAACCACACGAAGAGACTCACTATTCATTCAGCTACGCAAGTTACGTCCCTAGCGAGAACTGTGACATGTTATATGAGCTATCTGAAGTTCTGAACACGTACGTCAAAATTATCAACGTCATGTCTCATATTTATGTCGAAAGAACATTTCAGCCGATCACCTACAACACTAAATGGCTAGGAAGACCTTACCTAAGTATCTAAATGGCCGATCACACACACGCACACGCACAATAATCTCACCTAAAGAGACATAGATCTTAAGTTTACTAACCAAACTGAGTGAACCAATGACCACTTTCTAACCAAAGCTCAAAACTGTACGTCTCTCTCTTTCGATTTTTCTGTTCTTTTACCAGTCGTATGGTCTCTTTCCTATTTTGGTAATAATTTAGCCACTACATGGTTTTTACACATACACCTAGAAAATACAATCGCTAGTCAACTGTTAATGGACGCAAAAAATCTCGCCTCCCATGTATGAAACTTGAATACCTGCAAATAACGAAAGAATTATGGATACTTTGTCACGAATATTTCAAATATATTAAGGCTTCTTGGTCGGCCTTTGACACTGCAGTTAACGAGGCCCACATTTTAAAAAATTTCACACAATATAATAGATTTCAGTTGTAATGTTATTATGGGTTCGGTCGTGAAATTTCTTAGTTCTGTAAACAAGGCCCAAACATTTATCAGTCTGATTTATAGGACTGGCTCAGACCAACAAGAGAAAAGAAAAAAAAAAGCATAGAAGCTCCGAATCTCTACTTAAATAGCTTGGGGTAGTTGATGGACTGGAAGCCGAGTTTTAAAAAACAGAGGCTCCATAACTCAAGACATTTGCACTTCGGCATTCGTTTTCTCTTTCCGGAACATACTCCGTAGACCGTAGCCATTACGGTTCAACTTGTGCAGCATATGAGAGAGCCGGAGATCAGTCACCACACTTCGAGCGATTTCAAAATCCATTACTATAATATAAATAATCCCCAAAATTCACTGATGTTACTCTGTTTCTCAACAATCTCGATTTATTATGTGTCTTTTTGTATCCATCTTTTTATATTGGAGCAGCCTTGCCATCTCTAGTCCACTTGACATAAAGAATCCACTGACAGAATCATGTTATGATTAGGTTTTTGTAGTTTGCATCTCTCTACAGGCTACTTTTTGTTGCGGCGTGCATAAATCTATATATTGTAGAATTTGTATATTTGCATTTTATTTTCTGAGATATATACATTTTTTTTCAAGTTTTATAAAATGATATTCAATCCAAAATATACCACACAAAAAGCTTGCATATACATATATGATTTGCGATCAAATCATAATAAAAAAAAAAATCATGAGTGCAATGGACTAATGAAAAAAGACACGGATGTATTTGCAATAATTATACTAAATTCAATAAAAGAACCTACAAGAAAAAAAATGGAATTGAAATGTGGTAAGGTACCGTAAGAAGAAAGTGGTACCAAATTGTTGGGGTTATATGCATTAGGCAAAGAATGAGTCATCATAGTGGATTTGTGACTATGGACTCTCGCACGTACGTATGTACCGACTTTTTATAACGCAAGCAATGATGCAATCTTTTTTGTTTCATAAACGATGAAATCTTTGTCTGCCTATGAATGTGAAATGTCGGGGTGTATATTTGCTTGATAGTATCTGCGTTTGCATTTGTCTATATTAGTTTGATTTATCTAAAAAATACATCCATTCATAATATGTTTTTTTGTCTGTTTACGTTTTATGTTTAAAAAAAATTACAGAAACTTAAAATCTTATATGTTCCAAAGATATATAAAAATGGAAGAGCCAGTTCTAGTTTTTGTTTAGGTCGATAAACTCTTGGCCTGAACCCGTCGACATAACCATTTCTTCAGCCCGTCCCACATCTCGAATTCTCTATTTTCTACTTTAATTATCGAATATTTAAAATTCTCTAGCGCATTATATGTATAAAAGCATAGTGCGACTTATTATGATATATACTCTCTGACCAGACTTTGGTTGTCAAAGGCCTAATGATTCGTCCTTTACAAAGTCAAAATATCGACCTCATCGTGTGCTTTTTTAAAAATCCAATGTATTGTTATTTGTTACTATATTGCAATTATTCATTCCTCTGAGCCAAAGTCTTTCAATTATTTATTCTTTATACCCCAATTTGATTCAATTATTTGAACCCTTTTACATTTCAAGGTAATATTCCTTCTCTAAAACAGAACCGGGGAATAGTTGTCTAACAAAAAGACTAAACGCCCTCATCTAGATTCTAGATACTCCAATTATGTATACAAAAATGCAGAATTATAGTTATTAACTAATTATATTTTTTTTTCTACGACAAAACACAATTATTGTTTGAAGAGATGATTATGCGTGGAAACTATTTGGAATATATCACGAGTATGATATGAATATGACACCTTTAATTACGCACACGCTTAAGACATGAAATACAGTTAGGATACTTCTGAAAAGAAAAAAAACTATCTGAGCACTCATACTTTATATGCATTCACGAAATCATACCATTTCGCATATAATCCAACTTGATATTTTAATGGGAAAGATTAAACGAGTTCGTTTTGATGTTCATATAAATAACTCGTAATGTGTAAAACCAAAATCTATATGCGTAAATCGTAAAAAAGAAGAAAGACAATAATTAACAATTAGAACAAAATCCAGACAAGAAAAGCAATATGTCTGGCTGGCCGCAAAGCCGGAAAGATGATAAAAAAGGATCAGACAATCCATCCATCATTCATCCAACTAGTCTGTCCTTAATTATACAATTACATCCATTTTATTTTAGTTTTTTTTTTAATACCAAAACAACATGTTTTCCACGAACTTGGTTGCGTTGATGTAAATAAATATCCTCGAGATGCAAAATTTACTTTGATTAGTTATTTATAAGTTATCAGTATTTCAATACACTTTTTTTTTTTTTTTTTTTGCCAACCAATACATCCTTCTCATATGATACTGGTATCCGATTTTTTTTTATTACAAATTACTTTCAGTATATAATTTATTAGATTTAAATTTATATGTTGATATCACGATGATATTACTACAAATCACTACTACATCATTTTTTTTTTAAAAACAAATCACTACTACATAATGATTAACTATATCTTTAATATTTAATTTCATGTCGTTGTAGATGATATGAAAATTTTAGTTGTAAAAAGTATTTAGAATACAAGTAACGTTAAACATATTAAAGCCTGAAATTAATGAGTGGATTAATAGTCATCAAAGTCGTCATTATCATTTATGATTATCAGGCATATATGAGGAGGAATCGGAATCAGAGACTCCATCATAGCAAATCATTGGTGGGACCTAGATGTCTGGAGCTGTCTAGATTTGACACGTGTCGAACCTAACTGACAAAGATACTGTTTTGGAACTGCTTTGCTCCTCGTGTCGTGTGGATAAGATGTTTGTGAGGGATGCCATGATTCGATGGATGGTGCTTATTGTTGATGACATGTGAACCACCACTTTCTCTATATATTTCTCAATGTATATGTTACTGTATTTGTTACCATTATATTATTCGTTGGTTATTGTTGTGGATGAGGTTTAATCTAAAAGATGATTAATTTAAGGGTTGTTATACCAATCATCTGAAAAAAGGTAATGCGACTTGTGGCCATGTGGGTCACGCTCCATTATTTTATTTAGAAAACATGACATCCTTTTTTTTTTTTTTTTTTTTTTTTTTTTGTTCAAACGAAAACATGACATCCTTATTTCTTTTTTTCTATTATTCAATCCAACCTTCCTTTTTTTCACGTACTTTATTATTTTTTATTTCTTGTTTCTTCGATGTTTCCTACCTTCTCCGAAGTCAATGTTTTTATAATATTCCTATAATGCTGTTCATGTTTTCAGACCGACGAGAAACGTTAGGTTGGAAACGGTCTGAAGAGAATAGAAGCTCAAGTGTAAAAATAATGTATGGTGTATGATGAGAAACTTGAAAGTATGAATTAAAAAACAAAAACAAAACAAAACTAATCATGGCGTCTGGCTACTTGGAAGATCGCGTACATTATTACATTAAAAATCGGTTCGATCCAGTTACTACGTTTTTTGTCGTCTTACTCTTGGTTTAAATATAATAAATGGTTTAATCAATAATTTGTTTTTGAAAGTTCAACACCTATTTCAACATTAAGATTTTGCTTAATGACCTAAATCTAATTAAAGATATTAAATTTATACCAGTAAACAATGTATGTATCGTCGTGGAAACGAGTCTGTCACACCTCCTTCTGAGGGGACTGGTTTGGCGGCCAGGGACCAACTCTTCTTAATTAGATACTAAATTTATTAGTACTTAATTATATAGTAGTACTTAGGGCCCTATTACTTAATTATTTAATATTACTATGCAATCATATAATCATTTGTTATCCGTCAAAAATAATGCTTGCAGTTTGTGCATAAGTGGTTGAAATCTTCCTTTACCAGAATAGTACATATCGTGCATTTAGATTTTTGTAATTCTAAATATTCTTTTGGTTCAAAGTTTCTAGCATATTGATGACTCGTCGTACTTAAAAAAAAAATTAAACGTTATACAATTATATGAAATTGACAAATGGTAGCACTATCTTTCTTTCATAATAAAGGAAAAACAAAAACAAAAAAAAAACTGATTTTCTTGAACCATATGAAAGAAGAAGTTATAAATGGTACATTTTCTCGTAGCTGTAAGCGTGTAACAATTAATACTTGTGTGTGGGCTACTATCGGGATTAGGGGGTAACTGGTAAGGTAAAATTTAATTGAGTCTATATAGTTATAAAACACTATACAAAAGTGATAGCCAACACACAATGGAGGAGTATTAGATTATAGACATAAAAATAGGGATAAATAATGTGTATAGGATGGTTAACCTAACTTTGGTTGGACGAGTATAGCCGACAAAGGCATTATTGGGAAGGGCCAAAACAAATAACAAAGCTGAGACCGAACTCGATGAAAGGTTACACATCAACTTTCTTTGTCAATTAATCTAAAGATTTATTTTTATGATTGACGAATCATATTCCACCACCTCATCCTTTCTAGTTCTACCCACTTCTCTTGATATTTCTGATGTAACGTCAGGTAACCAAACGAAAAGGTGAACAAACATTTCGTTTACAACAATATATCTGGATCATCTAGTGTAAAAGAGTTTGAATCCAGGTCATGTAAGAATACTTGTTAATTTAAACTCCATACATGTTTTTTCTCAAACTCCTATTAGCTAAAATTTATTTCTATAAGTTACATTGGTAAATCAGTTTTTATCGTAAACGAGAATTTGAAATAATATAAGTTGAGAGATACTTTATAATTTTAAGATAAGAGCATACATTAGGTTTGAGATTAAGGGTCCAACCAAATAATCAGTATGGTGATGAATTGCCTTGTTTTTATATTTTCGGAAATAAATTATATGCCTAACTCTTTCCAAAAGTAAAAATTAATTGGTGAATGAGATCAAGAGAACCAAACCTAAACAAGATGGTGGGGATCACTATCCATATGTATAGAATCAGAAGCAATTAATTAAAATATATAAGATCTAGTTAAATAAATGAATGAAACATCAAGGGCCAATGTGTTTGTGTGATATGAAAACAAAAGAGAGGCTGAAGATGGGTAGGTAAACTGACATGTGGTCCGCTATTTAAAGGCACTTCTTAATCACTTTCTAAATACTATTTATAGTTATATGTTCTTGTATACATTTATAGATTTTCCAATTACATTTATTTTATTAAATTGTGAATATTACAGATTCTTCGTGATAGAAACTATGAGAATCTGTGTGTTTTATTATTTTAGGGACTTAAAATAGAAATTACACACAAAAAGTTACAAATAGAGAGTTGGAATGGTTGAAATTATCAGTTTATATTTGGAGAGACTGGAGGAGTTAGAGAATCACTTTTCCCATCCAAACTAGTACTAATTGCACCATAAAAATTGAGTCATGACTAAAGATTTAATGACAAAATCTAAAATACTATGCCGACTCAACTAATGATACAAGAGAAATGATGAATGATGATTCATTTAAGTTATAATATTAAATTCATATTGATGATATCATAATTCTACCAAATATAAAATCATTTTAACTTTTTGGGAACTTTTCTCTTAGTGGGAAGAACAGTAGCAAGTGCCAAGTGGGATGCTCACTTGGTCAACCTTTGCAAGTTAGAAAAATGAAAGGAGAAAGAATTGTGCCGTCATAATTTCTCACATTATTCTTTTTCAGAAAAAAATAAATAAAAAAATATCAAGAAATAAACATTCCTTTTCCACAAAACCAAATAAATCATTCCTTTGATTAATAATTATTAGCCATCCACCCACCCATCAATTTTTTTTTTTAAATAACAAAATTGAAAGGAAAGAAAAGAAAAGTACTTCTCTTCTCCTTCTTAAGAAGCCTCCTGGCTTCATCTCCTCCCATTATCTTCTAAACTTCACCAAAAAAAATCATTTATTTTCTCCATAAGTCCCAGCTCTCCAAATCTCAAAGATTGTTGTTAAATCGATAAGTCTGTTTTTCTTTTTCACTTTTACTCAGATGGGTTTCGATGATTCATGCAACACAGGTCTTGTTCTTGGATTAAGTCTCTCACCAACTCCCAATAATTACAATAATGCAACCAAGCGATCCTCTGGTTTCAAACTCGAACCGTCGTTGACTCTAAGCCTCTCTGGAGATCCCTCGGTGACGGTTGTCACCGGAGCTGACCAGCTCTGCCGTCAGACGTCGTCTCACAGCGGAGTCTCTTCTTTCTCAACTGGAAGGGTGGTGAAGAGAGAGAGAGACGGCGGAGAAGATTCACCGGAGGAGGATGAGACGACGGAGAGAGTTATAAGTGACTATCATGAAGACGAAGAAGGCGTTAGCGCTAGAAAAAAACTTAGGCTTACAAAAGAACAATCTGCTCTTCTTGAGGATAGCTTCAAGCATCATAGCACTCTTAATCCCGTAATTATCCTTACTCTTAATACTCTTTTATACGTTACTAATCACTTTTGGTGATTCTGATATAAAAATCTGGATTCCTTTTTTGTTTTATCTACAGAAGCAAAAGCAAGTTCTGGCTAGACAGCTGAATCTAAGGCCTAGACAAGTTGAAGTATGGTTTCAAAATAGAAGAGCCAGGTAAATTTTACTTATTCTGTTTTTTCAAAGTATTTGAATTTTTTTCATTAGTCTGAAATTTTCTGTTGATATTTTAAAATTATAGGAAAAGGATTTCCATTAATAAATCATAACATGTTTATTTAATTAATTCTGAGCAGGACAAAGCTGAAGCAAACAGAAGTAGATTGTGAGTTTTTGAAGAAATGTTGTGAAACATTAACGGATGAGAACATAAGACTTCAGAAAGAGATTCAAGAACTCAAAACCCTAAAACTGACTCATCAGCCCTTTTACATGCACATGCCTGCCTCGACTCTCACGATGTGTCCTTCATGTGAGAGAATTGGTGGCGGCGGTGGCGATAACGTAGGAGGAGGTGTCGGAGGTGGTGGAAGCGTGGCTACCACGGTGGTCATCGATGGAGGTACGGCGAAGGGAGCTTTCTCTATCTCGTCAAAGCCTCACTTCTTCAACCCTTTTACCAATCCGTCTGCAGCTTGTTGAATAATAGTATATGGTTTTTCATGTTACTTAAATATTACTTATTTTTTTCCGATGGCATTTTAATTAGTAGGAAGAACACAAAAAATATGTTAGAAAGGGTAAGATGGGTATAGATGGTCTCCTCTACAATTCCGACTTTGTTTTTCAGTGGGATTGTTGGTTTGGGAAAAAAAAATAGTTTGTAATTATTATTTTATTTGTAGAAAAAAAGGTAATAGTATTCACTCTGAATTTATCCATCTTATTTTCTCACCGTTAAATTTAATCTAGGAAAGTAATCATGTTTTCAATCATAAATAAAAAAATACAAATATACATGAGAATCTTATCATGCAATCAGCAGATTTATTACTTTCTTTCTATGATGTATTTAACTTTTATCAGACAGATAATATATATTGATCTTAATAACCGAAAAAAAAAATCTATAACGTATGATATTTTAAACGGACTAGTAAATCGAAATCGAAAACTTTATACTCTAAAATACGACGTCTATCTAACGGTAGGTCATATTTTACATCACGTTAAACGATCAATACATTTTCTTTTGATCTTTCCTATTATATTGTATGACCTTTCAAGCTTGTATAATCTTCATTGGATTATTTCCACAAGAAGAAAAAAATCTTGTATTATAACATGTGGAAATATCTGCTAAGACTTCATCATAACAAAACAAATCTTACAAATTAGCTAAAGGTCCATTCATCATTCATCTAAACAAGGCATTGGTACCAACTTGGTTTGTTTATCAACTCTTGAACCCAAAAATGGAAAGGGAAATTGATGGAAATATTTTTTCCCCACCCATAATTAATGTTATATATAAAATACTACTACACTGACGGGAAATCCACAACTTTGAAAAGAGTATATAATTTCAGTAGGCCCAAACTTTGCCCTTTTAAGTAAAATCCAAAAGTGAGTTGTGGAATCAGATTAAAAACGCATTAAATTGATGTGAAAGTAATTCTTTCACTCCAAAATATAATTTATTTATGGATTATCCAAAGAGAATTTTCGATAGAAAAAATGGAAATCATTTGATGGGTGTGAAGGATTTTAAGCGAGAGAGATAAAGGGTGTGGGGCTTGGAGGTTAGCTCACGTGTATTCATGCATCACTTTAAATTAATTTTCTGATTAAAACTTTTCAAATTTTAAAAGTAACTTGAATACATGAATTATACAAACAATAAAAATAATAGTACTGATTTTGTATTAATATACTTTTATTGCGGGTACCATACCTTTCTTTAAAAATCACCGCAATAGAATGAACATGAGCAATATTGTAGTTATTGAAATAAACTTTCTGTCTCCAACAATATATAAAAGTACATAAAATGTAAACAGCAAATAAATATTATTATGATTCGTAGGTTTTATGCCTTGGCCAATTTGTTTATAGATTGGCGAGATTGAGATACCTCATCTTACAATTAGCCAAGTTTTATAACAAACGAAATGCGTGATGCTAATAGAAAAAAAAAAACATCATGATGAAAATGAAATTTGGTAATCTGATACCAATGATTAAAATTAATCTAACGGTTTGTACCTTTTTGCCATCTATTATCATATACCTCATATTTAAATTTTGAAGTGTGCATGTGTGAGAAGTAAACGTTAAAAAAGGCCAAAGAAATTAATGTTTTTCTGGCCAAGAAGTAATCAAATGATATATAGCAATTTTTTTTTATTTTTTTTTTTTTTTAAGATGGAAACAAATGGAACAACGAGCATTAAGTTTGGAAGAGTACCGTGAAGTGGTGAGATGCTCTAATCTTAACGGGGGTAAGGTGGGGCATGCTTCACGTGATTTTCTCTTCAAATTTTCCTACGTACCATTCTATGAAGATATTGAATTATTTGCCTTTTCATATAGTACTTTATTATTTACATGATGTATTTGAAATTCGGATTTAAAAATAATGATATCTCGCAATATTATTAGAACTGAAAATTAGGTGGGATGAATAGTTGTTAAGAATAAGTTTGGTGTCTCTCTATTTCGCTTATGTCGTTTGTTAGTCCATCAATCACAAACGACCTTTGGGAGTGTGATTAGGATTCCGATCCAACTAGGATAAAGTCTTTTAAACATCACTAAATTTATTCGTAACTGATCAGAAAGTGAGGAGTTATAAATCAATTGTAGACTTCATAACAATGTGTAATACAACTATACTATCAAAACACGGATTATACGTAAATTCTAATTATAAAAATCGAAGTTCCAATCTCATAACAATAACACCCTAAGTATTATGATTAGGTCAAGGATTACATTTATTTTAAGTTATTGCTTACGCTAGTAATTGTATTGTGTTTGGTGGATTAATTATTTGAAGTCCCTATTAATGATTGATAGATCTCATTTACGTGTGCACGCACGTAATTAGCTTATTAAGAACAGCATAAGACATGTGTCATTTGCTGGTTAGATTGTCGGTTTGTCGACTTCTTGTTTCACACTTTTTCATATATTTTTTAATTTAATCACCACCAATCTCAGATCACAGCATACTAAAAACAATTAGCCCGTATTAGCAAATTTTAGAAGTTAACTAACTTGTTTGTTGATGGGCCCTATGGACGTATGGTTGCTGTTCCAAAAACAATAAAGGCCCATAGTTAAGCTAATTCCCTTACCGGCCCACAATTATTGTGGCCTAAGAGAAAGAAGATACGACGTCGTTAGAAACTGTCGGTGTCTTGAGAAGAAGCGAAACGACGACGTTCACAACCAGAGTCACATGGCCTCCTCCTACATTGCTTTCAAGTGTAAAAAGCTCTATTTTTTCGCTCTAATAAAATATTTTTTTTTGAAAAAAAAGAGAATTATTTAAGCTTTCTCTGGAGATTGAAGGGACGCACGATTTTAGTGGCAATCTAACAGGAACACTACTCTCTCTCTCTTTCATTCTCTCCAGATCCAAATCCCAAGTCGCATTCATACTTTCTTCAATAAAAAATCGTTCCTTTGTCTTCATCTTTCTGTTTTCCCAGAAAAAGAAAGATCTCACATTCAAAAGCTGCTCACTTTGATTTGCCCCTTTCCTGGTAAGCTTAAAGTTCCCATTTTTATCGATTTTTGTTTACGAATTTGTTCATTTTTAGTATAAGTATTGTTATTGAATTCGATTAATTGCTTAGATAGATCCGATAGAGAACAATTTTGGATTTAATTGTGTAAATGATTAGTTTTTGGATGAAAATTTAAGCGAGATCTGAGATTTGGGAATTGGTTTTGTTTCTCTTGAATAGGTTGTTGTTTGTGGTGGTAACGAGATGTTTAGATCTTCACCAAGAAGAGGACAGAGATCAAAAGGCTTCAAAGTGAAGCATTGTATACAATTGACTCTGCTACTTGGAGTGGGGATATGGTTGCTTTACCAAGTGAAGCATTCTCATGAGAAGAAAGCTCAGTTTGAAGAGACTTCAAAGATTGCTGTTGGAGGAGGAGATGATAAAAGTGTGAAGCTTGGGAGGAAAGATCTTAATCCGATTGTGAAGGAGGAGGAGGAAGAAGAAGTTAGGGATGAAGGAGGGAGTAGGACTGTTGTTGAGAGTTTCAATGGTGGAGGAGATGATGGTAAAGAGAATGAGATTAGAGATGAGAGTGGTAAGAATGATGAGGTTGTTGTAGAGGAGAGTAAGGAGGAGAGTGAAGAGAGCAAGGAGAAGGAGATTTTAGGGATTGTGAACGAGGATTCGAATAGTGAAGAGAGCGAGGTTGAGGCGAAGAAAGACAATGGCGGTGTAGAAGAGAACGAGGAGAGTAAAGAGAAGAGTGTTACAGAAGAGAGTGAGATTATTGAGGAGAAGAAAGAAAATGGTGGCAGTGAAGAGAGTGAGATTGAAGAGAAGAAAGAAAATGTCGGTAGAGAAGAGACTGAGAGCGAGGAGGGTAAAGAGAAGAGTGGTGCAGAAGAGAGGGAGAGCGAGGAGAGTAAAGAGAAGGTGACGGATGAGAGTGAAGGGTCGGTAGATAAGGAGAAGGAGAAGAATGGTAGTGAAGAAGCAAGAGAGAATAATTACAAAGGAGATGATGCTTCGAGTGAGGTAGTCCATGAGACAGAGGAGAAGGCTAGTGAGGTCACAGAGAAAGTGGAACCAGAGGAAGAAAAGTCTGTAATCAAGACTGAAGAAGGGGAAGATTCTGTGATCAAGAGTGTTTTGACTGATAATGGAGGAGGAAGCAGCAGTGATGAGAACAACACTGGTGGTGGTGGTTCATCGTCTGAGTCGGATTCATCGAGTGAGATAAAGTCTGAAGGTGAATCTATGGAGAAGAATGAGTTGGTGGAGCAAGCTTCTAATGATTCTAATGGTGAGACAGATAAGAAGAACAGTCTGGAGGAGACCGAGAAATCCACCGGCTCTGGAGATGGAAGCTCTCAAGAGACGGCGAAAGAAGAAGATGAGAAAGAGAAAGTAGAATCTTCTGAAACTAAAGAGAAGGAGACAGAGACAAAAGAGAAAGAAGAGTCTTCGTCTCAAGAGGAAACTACTAAAGATGGAGAAACTGAGACTAAGGAGAAGGAAGAGTCTTCGTCTCAAGAGAAAAGCGAAGACAAGGGAGAAATTGAAAAGATTGAGAAAGTAGAAGAGTCTTCTTCACAAGAGGAAACCAAAGAGAAAGAAGAGTCTTCATCCCAAGAAGAAGCTAAAGACAAAGAGACTGAGACAAAGGAGACAGATGAGTCTTCGTCGCAAGAGAAAGCTGAAGAAAAGGAAACAGAGAAGATTGAGAAAGTAGAGGAGTCTTCTTCTCAAGAGAAAGGGGAAGACAATGGAATAGAGAAAATTGAGAAAGAAGAGTCTTCGTCCCAAGAGAAAAGTGAAGACAATGGAATAGAGAAGATTGAGAAGGAAGAGTCATCTTCCAACGATTCACAAGAAAGTGAGAAGAAGAGTGATGAAGAGACGAGTGAATCCAGCAAAGAAAATGGCAATTCAGAGACTGAACAAAAGCAACCAGAGGAAACTTCACAAACAGAGTCAGAGAAAGAGGAAAGCAACAAGAATGGTGAGACAGAGGTGGAGGTGGTGACTCAGAACGATCAAGAACATTCTGATTCTTCTTCGGATAATAGTCTACCTCAAGAAGTGACGGATGTTCGTACTGATCTTGAAACTCTTCCTGATTCTGGTAATGGAGGAAACAATGAGAGCGTTTCAGCTGAGTAAAATCTCTTCAGGTTTTATCAAATCCTCTCATTGGTGTTGTTTAGTAGAGATTTTACGAATTGAATTTGTGTCATGTAATTTGTTGTAATCTCTTTTACATATTGTGGGGTAATTCCCAAAGCATAAGCTGTAGTTTTTTTTTTTTTTTTTACTGTACCGAACACAATTTTTTTCTCCTCGGTTTTGTCTTTAGAAACAAATTCTTGAAACTTCATTACCTCATGAAGACAGATGTTAGAGACTCAGAAAGATCTTATTAGACTTTTTTTATCAAACACTGTACGGAATTTCGTGCTTATCAAGTTACAGTATATTAATAGGGTTTTGTTATAGACTTTCGTGCTTAAGAAGAAACTCAAGTCTCTCTCAAGTGCGAAAATCTGAAAAGAATATTACTCGATAATTTTATCAAGTCTCAACAATATAGAGTCTAAACCCGAACTCAGTGGAGAGTTTTCCGAGAGAATATGAGCCATAACTTGTTATCTAAGCTTGAAAGATGGATAATATTGTTTTACGATTGTAGACTGTTGTCATAGTGTTAATATGTTCATTTCAGACTCAATTATCATGTTACCAGAATAAATCCAAGGCCAAGAAGACAGTTACATTTCTGGTCACGAGATTCGAGCAAAGATTAGCTTATTACTACTACCAAAACGACAGTTACTTTTTTTTGGTCAAAGGTTTGAATATAATTTATCATATTACCAAAATATTTCCATCACCAGGGAAATGGTCAAAAGGTTTGAACTAAATTATCATTTACCAAACAAAGAAATACATCATTACAAAAAAATTATATGAGGACTCCTTCTCCAAATCCCAAAAACACGAACCAAACAAACAAATGTTCACGTCTACTACACCAAATGTTGTGCATCTAAAATTGTCTTAGTGCATTTCCCAGTTATCATCAACTAAATATGTTATTAATACAGCCAATAACCAATAACTAAATCGATACACTAAGCATAATGTAATCCAAAAACAAAAAATTAACTAGAAAATAATGTTCATCTAACACATACTACGACATTAGAAATGTACATGAACTATAACTGATCCAACGGTCATAGAACTCTCACGGCTCTTGAGTAACCAGCAAATGTCTTAACGTAGTCACTTCACTGAGTTTCTTCTGATCATCTTCTTCTTCTTCCGTACACTTGTCTCGCTCCCCTTCGTCAATCCCATCACACGTGTGCTCCGTCGAGTCACACGTGTCTCGACGTACGCCGTCCATCATCATCATATCGCGAACCTCGTCGTCCGTCCATCCAGCTTCTCTCAGCTTCCAAAACGCGTCGTCCAAACACGCCTTTAGCCTCTCATCGTCACAACCGCTCCACCACCCGCGCGTGGGAACACGCTCCACCGCCATAACCGTCGTCTTACTCCCTCTCTCCGCCACGTCACTCCAAAACTCCACTCTCCGTTGTCGCGAACAACGTCGATACTCCGCTCGGTTCAGTCCCTGGAGAAATCCGACGACGTCGCAGCTCAGAACCTTAACTCCGTCGCCGTCGACTTGAAACACGGGATTTCCCGCTAAATTCGGCGTCGTCGAAGGGACGTAGAAATTGCCGTAGACCGGAACGAGAACCGGAGCGATTTCCATCAGTTTCTTCACGAGAGACATAGCCTCCGCGTCGGATCCGGGTCGGGTTCCCCATGAATCGACCCAGAATCCGTTTCTGATAACAATATTGCTTACATGAAGAAGAGGGAATTTGAATAAGAAAAAGAGACTATTCCGGGTCGACCCGGATCGCCAATTGGGGAATTCGGCACCCACCGGAAGACCCGCTTGAAGAATCGAGCGGAGATCAAGAGGGAAGGAGAAACCAAGAGAAGATTCAACGGCTGAGATCTCTTGATTGGTGAGCCCAGGTGAAACTTCGAGACCGGTCAGAGATTTCAAATGGTTAATTGTGGTTTGGCTATAAACCGGTAACGGAGGCTTAGCGGAGGATCGAAAAGGATCAGTGGTAATGTGGCCAAGCGGGCTAATTATTCCGGCGAGACGATGATTCATCTTTGAAATATTGTTTTAGCAGAAACTAGTCAAAATGGATTAAATATGTAAGGGAGAGAATCAAAATCTAACTTTTCTTAACAAGTTAAATATAAAATTGTAAGAATGATTATAGAAAGTTGCGTTAATTAGGAAGAATTGTGATGTTTCTATAATACGGTGAAGTGCATTAGAGGGAACTAAATACACGTAGATCATCTTACTAAGGTATCATATCTACGTCTGAATCTTACAGCAAATATTAGCTTGTAGCTACAAAATTCAAAATAATTAAATTATTGAAAATATTGTAAACACTAGTATATAATATTTTTTGATGATAAAAAGTTTAGAATGATTAAAAACATGTTTGGTTTCAAAATATTGATTAGGTAGGATTTTAAGCAGATGATTAAAAGTTAATCTTCCTTTTTGGATTTTGTTTCTGTACTTTATTTAGTGAGATTCGATCTGTTCAGCTTTTGGTATCCAAAATATTTGTCATTCAAGACAGAATGTGTCGGATTTGAGTCTCATGTGTGTTGTTCTTGTCCTATGTTTAGATGTGATTTAACTTTGGGATTCTAGCAGAAGTGAGGATATTGTGTAGAAAGAGCGTGATTAAAGCCCATGATATTGTGTAGAAAGAGCGTAATTTCTTACATATTCGATACGAGCTTTCACAAGAAACAATTTTTTGAACCCGTCTGTATATGTAATCTCTCACACAAACAAGAAAAACGATTAATAACCAGACATTGTCACATAGGCAAAGCCAAATTTGATAAAACAAAAGAAGTTCAAATGCAGAAAGAACAATGGAAACCGCAAAAACACACAATAGAAAGCATTCAGATATTGAAAACAGTACGAGAGAGGAAGACGAAACAAAAGAAAAGGAATCTAATAGCTTTGGGATCGATCAAAGCTTTGTATCACAAGAACTCTAAACGTAAACAAGACACAAGAATATTTGGGTAGTTAAGACTACCTCTTTTTTTGGTTTTTCATTTTCTTAAACGGACAAAGTACAAGAAGCAAATAACTGTAAATGGAGTCACGACTCCTACATTGCAGGAAATGGGAAAGTGGAGAACATGGTTCTCTTATTTGCAAACTGAAACAAATAAAACAGAAAAGGACGTGGCCTGGTTGATCTTCTTGTCAACTCCACTTTTAGTACTCATCTCCTTCTTCTTCCTCACCATCATCACCTTCAGCACCAACTTCCTCATAATCCTTCTCAAGAGCAGCAAGATCCTCACGAGCCTCAGAGAACTCACCTTCCTCCATACCTTCACCAACATACCAATGCACAAAGGCTCTCTTCGCATACATGAGATCAAACTTGTGATCAATCCTCGAGAACACTTCCGCCACACTCGTCGAGTTCGAGATCATACACACAGCTCTCTGCACTTTCGCGAGATCACCACCGGGGACAACAGTCGGAGGCTGGTAGTTGATCCCGCATTTGAAACCAGTGGGACACCAATCCACGAACTGAATCGTCCGTTTCGTCTTGATGGTTCCAACCGCAGCGTTCACATCCTTGGGAACAACGTCTCCTCTGTACATCAAACAGCACGCCATGTACTTCCCGTGGCGTGGGTCGCACTTAGCCATCATAGAGGAAGGCTCGAACGCGGTGTTTGTGATCTCCGCAACTGAGAGCTGCTCGTGGTAGGCTTTCTCAGCTGAGATCACAGGAGCGTAGGAGGAGAGCATGAAGTGGATTCTTGGGTATGGAACCAAGTTGGTTTGGAACTCGGTGACGTCCACGTTCAAGGCACCGTCGAATCTGAGAGAAGCAGTGAGCGATGAGATCACCTGAGAGACTAGACGGTTCAGGTTGGTGTAAGTGGGACGCTCGATGTCGAGGGAGCGTCTACAGATATCGTAGATGGCTTCGTTGTCGAGCAAGACGGAGACGTCCGTGTGTTCGAGGAGAGAGTGAGTGGAGAGGACACTGTTGTATGGCTCGACGACGGAGGTGGAGACCTGTGGCGATGGGTACACTGTGAATCCAAGTTTGGATTTTTTGCCGTAGTCTACAGAGAGACGCTCTAGCAAGAGAGATCCAAGACCTGAACCGGTACCACCACCAACAGCGTTGAACACGAGGAAGCCTTGAAGACCGGTACAGTTATCAGCTAGCTTGCGGATACGGTCCAAGCAGAGATCAACAATCTCTTTCCCAACTGTTAGCAAAAACAAAAGCAACAATAAAGAATCAGAATGAATGTTTATTTTGGTTCATTGAATCTGTAAGATGAGATTGGTTTTACTTACTGGTGTAATGGCCACGAGCGAAATTGTTGGCAGCATCTTCTTTGCCGCTAATGAGTTGCTCTGGGTGGAAGAGCTGACGGTAAGTACCAGTCCTGATTTCATCGATCACAGTTGGCTCCAAATCGACGAACACAGCACGAGGGACGTGTTTCCCAGCACCGGTTTCACTGAAGAAGGTGTTGAACGCATCGTCACCTCCTCCTACGGTCTTGTCACTTGGCATTTGACCGTCAGGCTACACATCAACAGAGCAAAAAGAGAAGAAAAAGATTAGTCGGAGAAGACGAATTCAACGCATGAAAATGTTTCAATACACCACAAAACAAAAAAAAAAAAACAAAAAATCTTCATATAGATCTACAAGTTCAAATGTTTATCTCTAGATGTGGCATAATCACAAACATGTATCATGTATCTATATAGTTTCGTAGCTTTTCCTCTAGATCTACTTGTCTCCGATCAATATAAGCCGAAGTTATACGATCAAAGGAAGGAAACAGCTACGAAATCACAGAGATCGAATCAGATGAATAATGAACTTGACTATCAGAGACGAAGAATTCAGATCCAGCAAAAGTCAAAAGCAGTACGATAGAAAATATAAGACATTATCCAGAATCTAAAATATGAATCTCAACAGAAGTAATGATATAACCAAAAGTTTCGAAGTCAAAATGTTCTCAATATTATCCCTAGATCTAGCCATTTGGAGACCGATAAGCCAAAATTACAGCTACACAGGAAGGAAATAGCTACGGAATCACATAGATCTAATCAGATGAATAATGAAACTGGATATCGTAGACGAAAATGCAGAAATGAAGAACTCAGATCCAGCGAAATAAAAAACCAGTCCAATGATAGAAAATCTAACACACTATCCAGAATCTGGATCTGCTACAATGGAGAGAGGAATTGCGTTATACCTGAATGCCATGCTCGAGGCAGTAAAGCTCCCAGCAAGAGTTTCCGACTTGGATTCCGGCTTGACCAATGTGGATCGAGATACACTCCCTCATTTTGCTTACGACGGCGAGAAAATCCGAACAACGACGAGAGAAAAAATTTCGAAAATCGAAGCTGCGTTTATTAAGACGCAATGGGAATGAATACTGAGCGAATCTGGGCGAGTCTCGTTTATTTATGGAGAGGAAGAAGAAGCACTCCGTTTTCTAACCTAGGTAAATAACTAACTATAGTTAAGCTAAAATATGCCAATCAAACGGATCTATATTTAACGACGGTTAAATTAGTTTGCCTCGATGTCAAGTGATTCCAAATTTTTTGAAATTTGAAACCGGCGTAAGTTAGAAGAAACAAGTCCGGATTTTCTGGTTTTTGAAGATATTTTTTCTATTATTGTTTAATGTGTATTTAAGACGCCTGTTCTTTTGTAAAGTTGAAGTGACAATAATTATTGGGCCTGTTTGAAAAAAGCCTAGCCCATCAAGCACAAAAACCCTGTCAGTTAAATTTTGTATTATCCGAATTCGGAAATACAGCTGACAAAAAAAAAATGCAGAACATGAAAGATATATTTTTAAAAATGGAAAATGTTAATTTTGTGATATGAATCGAGAAGAAGACGTAAAAAGGAAGAAGATAAGCTCTGTTCTCGCCACGCTTCCCGATACATCGAACCATTTTGACGTCATCTTCCTCTTCATCTTTAACCTCCATCACTATATAAACTTCCAAATTCCATAGTTCCCGATTCGCCTTCATTTTGATCGCTTAATCACATAACCGGAGACCATAATCGAAAAATTTAGCAGCTATGGATGCGAACCAACGAATCGCGAGAATCTCAGCTCATCTCAATCCTCCTAATCTCGATCAGGTTTGAAAATTCAATTTTAGATCCAAAATTCATCAGCTAGTAGTCAATTTGGTGATCGGAATTTTGGTTTCTGTTTCGAAATTGGGTTTAGATGGGTGGTGACGGGTCGGGTCTGAGACGGGTGGGTTGCCGGGCGAAAGGCGGATCTCCGGGATTCAAAGTGGCGATACTTGGAGCAGCCGGAGGGATCGGGCAGCCTCTTGCGATGTTGATGAAGATGAATCCTTTGGTTTCGGTTCTTCATCTCTACGATGTCGCTAATGCTCCTGGTGTTACTGCAGATATTAGTCACATGGACACCAGTGCCGTCGTAAGTTCTAAATTTCTAGAATTTGATGCTTTGAGCTATGAACAATGAGCTTGATCATGGACAATAGTGCTCTCCTAAGCTCAAAACTATAGATTTCGTGAGCTCTGTTTCGGAATTGGTTTTTAGATGATGGTTTAGTAGATAAATTTTTTTTGATACGATTGATTGATTAGGTACGATCACTGAGCTCAAAATCATGGACATTAGTTCCATCGTAAGCTCTTCTTGAATTTGATTCGAGATTTGATACTTAGATAATGATGATGAGCTCAAGATCATGGACACTAGCTCTAGTCTAAGTTCAAAAGTTTTAAGGTTTTTGATTCAAAATTGGTACTTAGATGATGGTTTGGTAGAGAAGTTGTATTGAATCTTTTGATACATAAAGTTCAAGGGATAAAGAAAAATAAGCTCAACATCATGGACAGTAATAAGGCTTTGATTCGAAAATGCTACTTTGATGATGAACAAAGAAATTTGAGCTCAAGATCATGAACACTAGTGCCGTTGTAAGTTCGAAATTAGAGAGCCTTAAAGGCTTTGATTTTGAAAATGGTACTTACATGATGCTTAGTAGTGACATTGTTTGATACAAAATAGTTGAAGAGCTAAGAACACTGAGCTCAAAATCGTATTATAATGTCAAATCCTGAGTGAAAAGCTGAGATTTTTGCCAAACTTGTTTTAGGTTCGTGGATTTCTCGGGCAACCGCAACTAGAGGAAGCACTTACGGGTATGGATCTAGTGATTATACCTGCTGGTGTTCCGAGGAAACCAGGGATGACAAGAGATGATCTATTCAACATTAACGCTGGCATCGTGAGGACACTTTCTGAAGCTATAGCTAAATGTTGTCCTAAGGCAGTCGTGAATATAATCAGTAATCCGGTGAACTCCACGGTGCCAATCGCAGCTGAGGTTTTCAAGAAAGCTGGAACCTTTGATCCAAAGAAACTCATGGGAGTCACAATGCTTGATGTTGTCAGAGCTAACACTTTTGTGGTATGCACTCATAAACATTTCTCTTTCAGTATGAATTTGCATCTTTTGATATGAATTTTGCATAAACAGGCGGAAGTAATGAGTCTTGATCCCCGAGAAGTTGATGTTCCGGTTGTTGGAGGACACGCAGGAGTTACAATCTTACCGTTGCTTTCTCAGGTTTAAGATGATTCATTGTTATGTTTGTTCAAAAATGGTATTGTGTTCTCATCATTATGTCTGCTATACAGGTGAAACCTCCTTGCTCGTTCACTCAAAAAGAGATTGAGTATCTCACAGACCGAATCCAAAACGGTGGCACTGAAGTTGTCGAGGTATGAACAGTTCCTTTTCAGGTTTCTTTGCCATTTTAACTTCGAATCATAACCGTCTAAATCAATTTTGCAGGCTAAAGCTGGGGCAGGTTCTGCAACACTATCCATGGTAGGTCTCTGTTGTAACATGATCAGTTTCAGATATTTTGCTTTATATTTCGATCTCTCAACACGTTGACTGCAAAATACAGGCTTACGCAGCAGTGAAGTTCGCAGATGCTTGCCTCAGGGGACTACGAGGCGATGCAAACATTGTCGAGTGCGCATTTGTATCATCTCATGTATAGTCCTTCTAAACATCATCTGTATAATGTATCCATAATCTTTGCTTAAGCCTTGGTTACATTGTGTGATTCCTCATGCAGGTGACTGAGCTTCCGTTCTTCGCATCAAAGGTGCGTCTGGGACGAAGTGGGATCGATGAAGTGTATGGTCTTGGACCATTGAATGAATACGAGAGGTGAAAAGTCGAAATCTTTATTGAATTTACTTCGACTTAGACCTGTTTTTATGTTCATTCATATGATTTTTTCGCGCTTTTTCTGCTGTTTGAGCAGGATTGGATTAGAGAAGGCGAAGAAAGAGCTTGGAGGAAGTATTGAGAAAGGTGTTACCTTTGTGAAGAAGTAGAGAGAAACTGAATTATACTATATATCAATAAAGAGTTGATTTTCTCATTTGAATAGTGATGGTTTTTGGAATAAGAACAATGCCTTCGCAATAAAAGCTCTTGCGATTTGCGAGTAGCCTGATCTTAAAGATAACTCGTCTCCTTTAGCTAAAATTTTCGATTGTTTTAATCGTTCCCGCGCAAATGCAACCACTCTGTTCTTAGGTTATCAAAGTCAGAAACAGAGCAATAATCTTGAGTCTGTATATTCTTCTTCTTGACATGTTCCTTCAAGTGTTTTTTTTTGTTCGTTTTATATCTCAACCATTTAGTAACATATAAAAGAAAACACACGAACGAGAACTGGTCAAACACTATATTGTGGGAATTTGGTTAAGTGGAGAAAAAAGATTTGTTGAAAAAATTTCCTCCACCAATCTAAAAAATACAAATATACCTACTTGAATTGTAACCCTAAACTAAAACCTCAAAGATGAGTGCAAGAGTAAGTAAAGAAAACTCTAGAACTAAGAAGCATATATAAACAAGAAAATAAATATATGACCGAGTGGCTACATAATTTCCTCTCCTACCCTTTGATCTGCCATTCCCACTTCTCACATTCACTCTCTAAGAAGAGTTTTAGGATTTCTAGGCAAGAAGATAAGGATTATCTAGAAAAAAGAGAGAAAGGACTATTAAATGTTCTAGAATAAGCTAGGTACCTAGCCACCACAAGTATAAATATTTAAGTGTTTGGTGGAATTTATAAAATCAATGTACAAATTAAGTAATTAACTAGTCTTGTACTATTTTTTTTTTTTAATACAATATAAAAGAGTATGGCTTGTATTCCTAATTGTCTTCAAGAGAAGAAGGATTGTGTATCTTTGTAACACTTTTGAATTCTTATGAATTTATGTGCTTTTTTTTTCTCTCATCTTTAACATCGAAACAAATATATCAACCATCTCTGAAATTATACATGCGCAACAACGTGGACCAAGTACTGTATCTAGTTATTTATTAATGATGAAAATCTTTTCTTGATTTTTACACCTTAGTTGCAAAATAATCATCAAATGGAGATTTCTTGTTCATCGAAGCGAATAAAAAACTCCTCTTCGGTCTTCATTATTAAATCACACCAATGATATTGGGAAAGAAAAAATCAAACCAATGATACAGCCATTATTAGGTACACATACTCATCCAGCTATTCCCACTTAACAAACGACAAAATCATATATCTCATGATTCTCATGCATTCCTCAGCTTTTATTATCCAACTACTCATAAAATAATTAAAAACGAGTGTTCTGATTGAGACTGGAGACCAAATCACACGTTTAACCGAGATTAACACAACTGTTATGATAAATATTATTCAGCTAAAGCAAGTCTTATGTTCTTGACGACATCTTCAATAGGTCGAGAAAATTTGTTGTCCATCTGCAAGAATATCATACAAAAAAAATATTACACTTTTGTATGAAAAAATCAATATGATAAAATCAAAAATAAAAGTCACATAGATATTTACCTTTGAGAGAATGGTGATAACGAGAGTTGAGTTTCCAAAAGGTAAGGCGAAACTATTAACTATTTCAAGACGTAACTTCTCCAAGGAACTCAATATCTTAATCAAACATCCTTTGTTCTTTTCACAATGAACTCTAATCAGCAAATCTCTGTCTGAAACTCGGGCTTCGATCATAGGCATGGTCTGTTTCAAGATCGAAACTTCGTCTAAAGAAGAAGACAGAGGAGGAGAAGCAGCTGAGCAAGTAGAAGAATAGGATGAAGAATCATCCTCCACAAAAACTTGAGATCTCTTCACCAATATAACTGATTGATCCATTTTCTTGGTTCCGATTCGTTCTTCCTCTAGCTTCTTTACCCGTTCTTGGAGTTGTTTCAAATGCTTGATCGCATCTTCAAGAACCGTTGCCTTGTCCGCCTACACACACACAAAAGGTTCATTGTGTCACCATCCATATTTTTGGAGTAGTGGGATCCACAAAGGAAAAAACAAAGATTTGAAATTTTTACAAGAAAACAAATTTGATAAAAAAAAACAATTTTTTCAAGAAAAAGAGTTTTCAGACTTTTGTAGTGTGCAAATGAAAACAGAAGACTTTTGTCTTTTTAAGTTTGGCGTTTACATTTACAACAAATGAATCTTGCTTAAGATATTAAAGGTTATAAAAAGTTGTAAAAAATATAACCCAAATAAATAATTACGTGCTAAACCGAATAAATAAATGGTTTATGGATTTAAACCTTTTTGAGGCCAGGAAGAAGAGCAGAGAGAGCAATCAAACGTTCATTGAGCTTTTGTCGGCGTTTTCGTTCAGCCAAAACATGTTCTTTCAAAAGTTGTGGCTCTCTTTTTCCTCCATTATTATTACCACAATCTTTTATTTTGGACCCCACTTTCTCCATGCTTGTTAGGTTGGAGAAGTTCAACGACGTCTCGACCACGTTGGTGGTCCGGTCCGGAGACCCGAAAGAGATCACTTGCGTAGCTGAGAGCGAACCACAAGAAGAAGAAGACGAGGGAGAAGAAGATGTTGACTTAACTTTGTTGGCGTTCGCTTTCTTTTTCTTTGCCGGTCTCTCAGGTGCCAACTCAAGCCCGGTTTTGGATCCGGACTCAGACCCCACCGGGTTCTGATGATCCGTAGTTTCTTCGGATATAAGGAAATCAGATTCCCAACCATCGACTAGATACTCGTCAGTGTCGATCATCAAGTCCATAATAAAGCTTGAATCTTCCATTTGCCTAAATGAATCACAGAAATGGTTTAGTACTCTTTCCTAAAATTTTTTTTTTTGAAAGAATAGAATGTGACAAGAAAACGAAAGAACAGAAAAGAAAAACCTTAGGAGAAAGTTCTGTGACTGTGAAGATAGTTTCTTTAATTATCAAGGTAAGTATGATTTTGTTTTGTTATGTGAATGTGGACGAGTGTACTCTTTATAGTGGTCTTAGACTGATTTGTGTACAATAATGTTTGATTTGTTTATCATTCTTTTGTATATAATATTATATCGGCCTGAAAAAAGCATATGCCTTAGCAAAAAAAATCGTTGACGAATCGTATATTCAAAGTTAGGCCTTTTAACCAAAACAAAATCTACAGATTCGAGCCTTGCATTATTATTAACTTTACTTTGGCTCGAAATGTCATGGAAATTGAATGTAGGGTATTGTTTTAGCTGAAATTTTGCAGTAAATGCGTGGAGATTTGCGTTGCTACAGAAGCGATGAGATCTAGCATTGGAAAACTAACATGATTTTTATTATTGATTCGTACGTAAATAAATGTATCCAAGTTGAGATGTAATTTTGAGAGTCTGTGAGGGAATGGAATGGCCGACCAAGCATCATGGAAGAATCAGATAAAATGTACGTATGTAGATCAAGAACATGAAAAATGGTAGACTAATATTTTATTGAATACTCTCCTTGTTAGAAAATTATTTGCTCTACTAATTTTTATATATAATAATAGGGGCTTGATGTAATCCATTAAAAAGGTTTAAGTTAGTACATAAAGAGAGGAATCATGTATAGCTCATCTTCAAAATCACTGTGAAAGAAAACGCCATTTAATGAATATTGCAATCCTTGGTAGCGGCAAAACCAAGTAAGAGGCGATAATCGACTTCGATGTATATATCCACTAAGTTTTCAACATTTTGCTGAAAATTAGTTCAAAAGTAATAGATTGATTATATAATCGGTGATGATAATTCAATAAGTTACTTTAGGATTAAAACATCAAGGCTATATGAAAATTAACTCCCACATGTTACTGCAATTAACGTGGTACATTGTAGGCCTTACAGATATTAAAGTTTATTGTGACCAATTTCCGAAAAATACTACTCCGAATCTGCATATACCTGTTAAAAACTATTTTGTTTTACCTATAAAATTAAATAATATAATCTATAGAAAGAAAACTAAAATAAAATCCTCCACTACGTAGATTTCGATTTTATGCTTATAAATAAAGAAAATAATTGAATCTATCTTGTGGAGCCACGAGAGGTTGAAGAATTAAGACACACTATATATAAATCCTACTTGTTCGTGCAATAATTTGTGGCTATCGTTGAATCTATCTGGACAAAATTATTAAATGACAACAATGACTTAAAAAATATTTGTGACATTATAGTTACAAAGATTAATTCACAGTATTACCCATCACACTCAATATAAACCCTACACGTACATAAATTTAGAATTTCTTAGTTTTTGACTGAAGTTTTAAAACAAGATCTCTGTGGCCGGTTGGTTCCTTGGCGCTGGACCACCAAACTTGTAGGACTCGTACTGATAGATATCGGTATATCTGGAGATAAGTCTTTATCTCAGCTTTGTGAGACTGACAAGAATAACGAATTGGATCCGAGTATTTGAGGTGATATCTACTCCCACTCCACATGTAACTACTTACGCATGTTATTTATTGTCATTGTCTGAATACTAAATGCAGACATTTATGATAATTCATAAATAAGTGAACCTTATCCCCCTACAAGAATCATATGAACCTCCTATATAATCCCTCGAGTTTTTTTTTAGAGTTAATTTGTTGTTAAACGTTTTTTCGCTTTTTGACTACATTTTTCAAATTTCAGTGTAAACTTTTATTCAATATACCTAACTCCAATAGTCAGGGCACAAAATTGTTAGTTACATATTTCATTGAAAAAAAAGGTTAGTTATATTTGCTCATAAAATCCACTCACACGTAGAAAAGATGAACAATGAAAAAATCCACTCGCGTATTAGACACGTACGCATACACCTAAAAGTAAATCAGTACCTGACGCATTAAGTTACTTACGTCGAGAAGTCATATCTGCTCTATTTTTTTTTTCTCATTTTTCTTTTGGTGACCGACAATACCGAACAAAATTTTAGATTAATATCACCAAAAATCATCCAATAATTTTTAACTTAATGTCTCATTCATGTTTTTATTTGCATTGTTTTGGTCGTTTTAATCGAAATTTTCTTTTTTGCTAAAGCTCTCATAAGCCATAAAATGATAGTTTTGGGTGAAATATTTTTCCACCAGAAACAAAATTCTCACTAAATTCTAGCTAGTTCTTTTACACTAAACTTCTTTTTTTTTTTGTTTTTAACAAACTGATATGACCAGCTTAATTAATAAAGTGGCAGACACAAAGAGCTCGCGTTGGTTATGACTTTTGAAGATATGTTGAAACTATCTGGTTAGACAAAAGTTATATCTAGTTCCTCTTCTTTTTTTTTCTTGCATGATTTGCATCCATTTAATGATTTACCACGTTTTAGATTGAAAGAATTTGAACCTAAATCCTTGGATCTGTCTATGAAGATAGTACACACGTGATTCTTGTGATCGCGCCTTTCTCGATCGATATCAAATGAGTTTCTTTTATTCGAAAATATATTATCAAGAAAAGTAGGTGAGTCATTGAAAAACTATTAATGGAGACAAGACATGTGTCAATCATCTCAAAATGAAATGTTTTGGTTCAAACTATAGTTGACCGTGTGGCTATTTAAAACAAATCGGAGATCATGGAAGATGAAAGAAATCGTAATATGCTTTATTTACTGACAATTAAGTTTACTCAATGCTCACTATTTGTTTTGAAAATCTACTAGTACACTTGCATGGTATTGAAGTTATTTTGAAGTAGTCATCTTTTCTATACATCAAACACGTGGTGGTAGTGCACGTGTGAAAACACCTACAATGAAAACGACACCAAATCGAGGAAAATGTTGTCGTTTTCAGTTTCCACAGCTGAATTAATGGCATCAATGTACATTCCGGTCACTAGAATTATTCCAAGAAGACTAAACCATTGCGAGTCTCAGGTTTCTTACAAGATCCTTAACTACACTAACGGCAAAACCTTTCTCCATCTGCAATTACAAGAAGATATTTGTTAATTATAAGTATCAGTTGAAAGATCTTTTAATTTAGCAAAAGAAATATTTCATATTTCATATAAAGTCACCTGTGCAATTACTGTGATGTCGAGAGTTGAGTCTCCGAATGGAAATATGATACTATCTTTGATGCGCAGTTGAAGATTCTCTATCGTGTGTAGTATTGATCATGCATCCTTTTCTCTTCTCGCAATGGATTCGGATTAGAACTTCTTTTTCGGATACTTTCGCTTCGATTTCTGGCAATGCTTGATCAAATATCTCATGATCTGATGGAGATGAAGACGAGAGGTAAGGTTCCTCTTCGAATAAAACCTTAGATTTCTTCACAATAATCATGGATTCCATTTCTCTTGTTGCTTCTTTCTCTTCATTAAGTTTACTTATTTGTTCTTGAAGTTGTTTCATACGTGAAATCGCGTCATCAAGAACCGTTATTTTGTCTGCCTGAGAGAAAAAAAAAAACATAAGAAGAGTATTCTCAAAACCAATTTGAATTAAAAAATTAGATTCATGATATTTCTATATATTACTATGTATCATTCTTCTTTTCATTATGAAATTACTAGTAAACACACATGATACAATATTTTTAACAGTTTCATTTTGCCATGAGGTTTTACCTTCTTAAGACCAGGAAGAAGAGCTGAAAGGGCAATGAACTTTTGGGAAAGCTTCTCACGACGCTTTCTCTCGGCTAGAACATGTTCTTTGGCTATAACCGGAGATCTTTTGGCAGGAGAAAACGCTTTTCTTTTGGTTCCACATCTAGCTAATCGATCCATGATGATCTCTTTCGGAGCTGGATCAGAAGAAGACATTTTACTAGAGAAATCGAAAGAAATCACTCGTGGCTTGTTGTTAATCTTCACCGTCTCCTTCGCTGCAGGCTTCGGCTTCTCGTTGAGGAAATCAAGATGCATTTGATGATCACAGTTTGATGAAAACTGAGCTCTTTGTGTACGCATGCTTGCTTCATTGGGTGATAGACTACATTCTTCGTAAAAATTAAAGTCGAAATCAATGTCTTCCAATGAGAAATCGGTTAAGAAGAAATCTTCATCCATGTCCGAATTTTGCAAGGACCAAGAATTAGAGATATGTGTTTTTTTTTTGTGTTTCCTAAAGTGTTTTATGAAAAGAAAGTGTTTTCAGGTATTGGTGTTTATATATTGACAGCGAGACGCGGCTTGTTTTTTTGTTTCCCACTCCTTCATTGCGTAATTTAGGTTGACCAGATTGTGTATAGATAATGCATAAAACGTGACATATATGTTAGAAATAATATTTTCGTATAAAATATAATTATCATGATCGAGTCTAAAAGTCTCTGATGATCGTATTATGTGTTGGCTTCATATATGAGGTCCAAGATCACAATGTTTGCCGTGTCAACAGGTAAAACTAAAACGCCGCAAGATAATCAAAAGATTGATTTAATAACAGATTTAGATATGATCTCAACTTTATAATATGAACACCTGGAAAAACATGTATATCATATCAGTGATATGATTATTATATTTTTCTTATAATAGCTTGTTGGAGAAGGTAGAAACTACATCAAATTAAACACGTGGAAAGCACGTGTGAAAAAACCCTACAAGAAACAAACAGCACTAAAACGACAGCAAATCGAGGAAAATGTTGTCGTTTCAATCTCCAAAGCTGAACCAGTGGCATCAATATGTACCGTCGTCGGTTACTAAAACTTCAAATTAAAGAAGACCTAAAGAATTGTGAGTCTCAGGTTCCTTACAAGATCCTTAACTACATTCACCGAAAACTCTTTCTCCATCTGCAAATAAAATTACAAAAAGATAATCGTTATATAATTTCCGCATTTTTCATATCGATTTGGATGCATTTTAGCATTTCCGCATGAGAATTGTTATTAAATTCACCTGTGCAAGGACTGTGACGTCGAGAGTCGAGTCTCCGAATGGCAATATGACAGTGTTTTCGATGCGCAGCTGAAGATCTTCAATCGTGTTTAGTATGTTAATCATGCACCCTTTGCTCTTCTCGCAGTGGATTCGGATTAAAACGTCCTTCTTAGATACTTTCACTTCAATTTCCGGCAATGCTTGATCATATCTCTCTTCATCTAATGTTTTATCGTCCACAAGAACTTTAGATTTCTTGACAAGAATCATGGATTCCAATTCTCTTGTTGCATTCTTCTCTTCCTCGAGCTTTACTATTTCTTGTTGGAGTTGTTTCATACGTGAGATCGCGTCATCTAGAACTGTTACTTTATCCGCCTGAAACAATATAACAAAGTTTAGCCTTCTCAATACAAATTAACAATGAATAATTAACTCATAATTTTTTTTTTCTTTTATAAATAGTATGTATATTAGTCTTCTTCTTTCATCGTGAAATTATTTTTTAACGGTTTAAATTCGCTATTAGACTTTACCTTCTTAAGACCAGGAAGAAGAGCTGAAAGGGCAATGAATTTTTCGGAAAGCTTCTCACGACGCTTTCTCTCGGCTAGAACATGTTCTTTGGCTAGAAGCGAAGATCTTCTCGCAGGGGAATATGATTTTCTTTTGGTTCCACGTCCAACCAATCGATCCATATTGATCTCTTCCGCAGCTGAAAAAGAAGAAACATCACGAGAGAAATCGAAAGATATCACTCGTGGTTTGTTGTTGATCTTCATCATAGGCTCCACTGCTGGTTTCGGCTTCTCTTCACAAATTTGTTGCTCAAAAGTTGATGAACTATTTTCTTCGTAAAGATTAAAGTCGAAATCGATGTCTTCTAGTGAGAGATCATTTAAGAAGAAATCTGCATCCATGTCCGAACTGAGTAAGAACCAAGAAAGAAAGACCAAATCTTTTCTAATTAAGAGAAATCGAGAGATGTGTTTTTTTGTTTTGTCCTTTTAGGTGTTTTATGACAAGAAAGTGTTTTCAGGTATTGTCTTTTATATATTGACAAAAAAGACGCGGCTTAGATTTTCTCTTCACTCCTTTAATTACGTTGACAAGATTGTGTATATAATGCGTAAAACGTGACCGTATATGTTCAATTTTATTTTATTTTTTGTTCAGACAATAATTTTTGTATGATCGAGTTCAGAATAGTGTTTTGTCTATGTTGATCGTATTATTGGTCGCCTTTTAGAGGTCAGCTGAGATCACAAATGCTTGCCGCGTCAACAGGTAAAGAAAACATTTAGCATCAGAATATTTAAACATTCTCTAGAAGTTACGAATATATACAAATTTGATATCATTTTCATTAATATGAACACATGCATAAAACACGTATCGTCCATGATCAATATGATCTTGTTCTCTAATAATATGTATATTATAATATGAAGTTAAAATTGATATTTTCCACCTTATAAGTCCAGGAGTCTAGCTGCACTTGTCTTGACATGCATAATTGTTATGAAGTCATTTAAGATAAGTGTCTCCATCTGGAACCAAAACCGAATTTATAAAGTGAAGCGAACATCGATCGACTAATAGTATTACTAGCTTTTAATCTTTATACAAAAATTTAGATAGCAGTTAGTAAGAGAAAAAAAAAATTCAACTCTTTAAAGTCTTAAGAATCTCTAAAGCATTCTCTAAATATTCTATTTACGTGTTAACGACAAACCCCATAAAAGTAAGAGAAGAGACACGTGTAAATAAGCACGTGTTTTTGGTGTTGATTTATGGAGTCTGTGTATTATTCTCACTCGGAAACAACACTGACTCACTCACTCTGACTATAGAGAAAAGTCCATTAGCCTATTCACGTTCGGTTTTCCCTTTGTCACCTAGTTCTTCCGACCATCTAACTTCATTAAATTTATAAGGAAATATACAAAATTTGGTATTTCCTGTATTATTTATTTATCATTATAGTTATTATAAGTGATCAAGTCTTTAACACAAGTACTTATTAACAAGGATAATAAAAAAAAATTGATACCATTGAAGAATTTATAAAAACACTATTAAATTCACTTGTACAGCTAAAATTGTAGTATAAAAAGTAAAAACACTATACGTATTCTAGTGGTAGTGGGTTTAGAGCTTTGGAGAAGAGGTTGGTTTGGAGTACTTTTAGAGATTAGTCCTAGTCGGGAAAGATTATGGGCACAAAAGATCTGAAAACGTACGTGTACTTTAAAAATAAGAAAGTAATTACCATTACTATGGCCATTATTATAGGGAAAAAGGTGAAATAGTTGTCAAGAGCAAAGAGGTTTTTGGATGAATTAAGAACAACAAAATTCTATTAATTCCTTTTAAATATAAATAGATTTTCACAGATTTTGATCATTAAGTCTTAGGTTTCCATTCGGGGTTTCACTGTTTTTCAATGGAGGATATCCAATTTTCCAAACCATCGAATAACTGCATGGTGCCATTTGTTGACTGATAACTACGCTTGTTTTCTTTACCGTGTAATTATTAACAGGTAGCCGCGTGTTTAATTTGATTCGGTCCAACAATTAAATACAGAAGAAGTTATTATGATACCATGTGGATTATGTCGACATCTTTAGAGTTTTAAAATATTTTCCGTTTGGTAATAATGTCGCACTGTTTTGTGATTATAATGGTCTCCTAAACCTAATTTGGTTCCGATAATGACCCGAAACCTTTTCCAGTGTCCCCACCCAACGGGTTATTTAGTCTCAACCGCGGCAATGAGAGGCCAAACCGCAGATGCCTTCATATACACGTAAAGCCCAAACGGTAGGTCAAAAAATGCAATTGTTGTGGGCTACGGTAAGAAAAACAAAACATAATTTCCCAAAGTACTGTTTACGTTCACATTTTAGTCTTGATACAAGACCGGTCACTTAGGAGGAGGAGAGGTGCAATGGGCAGAGATCTAATAAATAACAAGTGTAGAACATTCTTTCCGCAGTTATACGTGGGTACTACTATGATATGTTTATGTGTGTACATGTCTATCGTCTCGTTTGCAACGATATATTAATCAAAGGTTTGATACGTGCCTCTTGAAAATGAAACCATTACTATCATTTTAAAAAGGTTAATTGATATATAAAATGGAGATTTTGTAAGCAAGTTTTGGATACGAAATCTGGATAATGTATATATACTAGTTAATTTATAGTATAAGGTGGGACAAATGAGTATGCATGGTTACGAACCTTACGGTTAAGTTGGTGGTGTGGTGTGGACGTAATATGCCGCCGAAAATATCATAAATCCAGCTGACCAATCTCTACTTACTCACAATATTTTAAAATTACCCTCTTTTATCATTGAGTCTGGATTGGGTCAATCATTTCTATTTTTGGATTAAGACATTAAGTATATTATCGTCGATTCGTCGTCCTTCTCAAATTCACTGTCAAGGGGCCTTCAAAATTTGTCTTCTTTCCTCGTCATAATTCCAATAAGTAGGACTAAAATTTTAGTTAGATGTTTTAAGAAAAATATAATTCAAGAATGTATGAAATTATAATTAAGTAATCTTCCTCTTCCCATTATTCTGGGCAATTATTTGTTCCAGAAACAGACATTATGCAATTAAGATTGGTGGTTATTTGTTGAAAAAAAAACAGATTGGTGTTGCGTTTATTTTATATGGCCTTCTATGTACATAGTTTAAACACTTTGGTTGGACTTTTGGACCCGACGAAGAAAAAACTAGACTTCATATACTAACACATTTGGTTTTCAGATTGTTTGACCTCCTTGAAACGATTTCCAATCAAATAGGTAAATCCCACGTTTTCAATTCAATTTAATAATCTATGGATTGTGTTTTGTTGGCCTGTTTTTATAGAATTTCCCACTCGTCTATTAGACAATTACTTTTGCTTTTACGGAGTACTATTTTTCCTTGATCGAGATAAGTGAATTAACAAATCATGGTGAACTGAAAATTCTCAAAAGAAAATAAACGAACCAAAGTCTTATTAATGTGCTCTGCGGAAAGATAACAACTTAACAAACTCCTTTTGCTATTTGAATTGATGACAATTTTTACGATTATTAATCCATAAATCCTATTTTTCTTTTACCGGCCATTTCATTGTTGCTGGTGAGCTCACTTGTGTTAACATGTAAAACTGATCAAGTTTGTACATGCCATTTATGAAAATAACGAAAGACTTACATCGCAGAAAATTATACATAACTGCGAAAAAAAAGTTTGTGCGAAAAGGACGAAACATGTTGAGCACACTTAAACAGGAACAAGCTTCCATAAATGATAAACCTCCCATGCAACAAAGTTATCTACTAAAAACCATTTTCATGGAAAAAAAATAAACTTGGATGTGTCGGTTGGAGAAATCGATGAGGGCTGTGCATGTATATGTAATGAGAAACTAATCACATGAACTTTGATAAGCCACAACTCAAGCTCTTCGCAACATCCTCAATTTTCATTTCAAAATCGCTTGTTTTCTGCAAAAGAAATATATAGTATGATTCATATTTGTCATTGTTATGTAGAAATTCAGACTAATTCAGGAACAAGCTTATATTCTGCTAAAAATAAACTAAACTAGACCATAGTTTTAGACAGCGCACAATCAATAGAAATGATTCATGATATCAACCAAAAAGACCATAAATTGACACAGTATGAGAATAGTCACCTTAGCGATAATAGAGATGTCAAACGTGGGTCCAAAGGGCAAGACGCTGCTATTGGTGATAGACAAACCAAGCTTCTCAATCTCACCCATAATCTTGATCACATGACCTTTTTGCTTCTCACAAAGGATCTTAATAAGAACATCTTTTCCCGAAACCCTCACTTCCATCTCTGGAAGATTTGAGCTCGAGAAGTCATGGTTTCCATCCGAGGAAGATGGTGACAGTTGTTGATTATCATCCAAAGCTAGCTGAGACTTCTTCACGAGAACCATTGATTCCATTGTTCTTTCCTTCTTTTGCTCTTCATACTCTTTTACACTCTCTTGGAGGTACTTTATATGCTTTATAGCATCTCCCAACACAGAAGCCTTGTCCATCTATAAGAAGATCAATTAATTAAAATGATTACACATCAAGTTGAAACTACAAATGATTCGTATTAAAACCATTATTCAACTTTCATATACATAGCCGGTCCCGGTCAAAGAACTAAGTTCCATGACAGGAATATCCAAAGTCAATACTCATACAAAGTTTTCATTACAGCAAGATTTTTTGCCTCGGTAAAAGATGAATTAAGAATGGACTAGCGATTATTATTTGGTTAAACTTGAGCCTTGTAATTCAACAAGAAGAAGAAGTGTGATTTACATAAAAATATAGGTACCTTCTTTAGGCCAGGAATTAGAGCGGAAAGCGCTACAAATCTCTCAGTAAGCTTCTCTCTCCGTTTTCTCTCTGCGAGTATGTGATCTTGAGCATTTGATTGGCTTCGAGTAAAGGGTTGGGCCCTCTTTGTACCTCTTGTGATCAGCTCTGGTGAGCCAACTTCTTCCTTGGTGGTAAATACTAAGTTTGGGGAGTTCTGATTCATAGCTTTCAAACCTGTCTTTTCGAAAGAAAGAATTCTTGAAGATGGCTGAGGTTTTGGGGGAGGAGGATTGGAAGAAGAAAGAGGATGTAATTTTGGCGATATGTGAGTTGTCTTAAGGATTTTTGAAGGTTTCTGTTCGACCAAATCATCATTAAAAGACGCATCAAAGTTATAACTAGCGGTAGTATCATCAAGAGATGCGAGAGGCTGTGGACTATCCCCAACGAGTGAATTCATGTGGAATTGGTGGATGATGCTATACTCTTCTATATCCTATAGAAAAATAAATTTTTAATATTCATGAAATTTGTCCAAAGAAACAAAAAAAAAGAGAGAGAAAAAGAGCATAAATATAGTAAATATAAACTCATAAGATGAAAAACAGACACATATAAATATGTATATATGTGTAGGTATATACCAATTCTGAGGACCATTTGGTAGAGAACACGTTCATCGTTGTGGCCATGATTTCTAGCTGCTTAATTAGCCAAGAATCTGAAAATTGGTAAGCATGTTGAGCCGAAGAACGTTATTAACTATACAAGAAAATCAAATCATGTAAAGAATAGTTTTTTATTGAATTCTAAAAGTTTTGTCCAAAAACTTTAAGAAAACTGAAGTTGAAGCTTACCTTCTTCTCAGATGAGAGAGAGAGAGAGAGAGAGAGAGAGAGAAGAGAGAGAGAGAGAGAGAGAGAGAGAGAGAGAGAGAGAGAGGGAGAGAGAGAGAGATTGTGGTTTGCTATTGGCTGACCAAGATATATATACAGACATATATATACAACTTATGTGTACGTGTGAAAGGCAATCAAATACAATTAGATATTGGTTGGTGATATTAAAGAAACACATAGATTGATATTGATATCATCCTCAAAGATCTTGATACAAAATGTGTATCTATTGCTAAATATGAAGATTTAAGATCGAAAATACAAGATATAGTGAATAAATTGTGCAAGTCTTATTAGAATTTAACAGGCTACCTAGTTTTTTTTTTTTTTAGTTTAATTTGCTCATGAGTTATATATATCAACAAGAAAAATATGTATAACATATTTGATTGTACAAGACAGACAATACACAAAACAAGGGATTGCAACGTGAAAGATAAAGGATCTTCGCAGGGCTTGAGGCGAGCTATGTGAACTTATATCTCGTATTTGATCTACAAGCTTTGTAAATTTTTATCAGACTGAACATTTATAAGTATATGAAAAGCGAGAGACAAAAACTTAAAAAACATTCGTGAACAAAAGAAAAATGGATTATGTGTCCTCATCGCACAAACAATTTGCAGAGTTTTGGTTTCCTATACGTCTATTTTTTTTTTGTTAAAGTTTCCTATACGTCTAATTAGTAAACTATTTACACTCGTGTCGTTGGAACCAGTATCAATGTGAAACATAAATGTGTCTAATATTTTCCGATGAAAAAACTTTGATAAATATTTCAAGAGATAGCCAATTATATCATAAATGAAATTTAAACCAAAATATACCAATAATATTGTTATACTCTATTAAATCGTTTTTATTACAAATTTATACCAGACATCTAGTTGATAATTAATTCAGTGCCCACTAAGATAAGATAATATTCTCTTTTTTCGGTCGAATACTAATATTAATGTAAGGTTAGAAAAGATTACGAAATCTTCAAGAAGACTTAATAATATCATCTTCTTCGTCTTTCAAATATATTGCCAACAAGAATATACTCAAACAATTAAATCTTGATTAATTTTTTAAACAACGCTCGCTAGTTAATTCATTATCAGAGATAAACAAAGAATTTACACTAGTTGGGTTCAATCATTGTTCATATAGAAAATTATATTCTCGTTAACTAGTTTTTTCTTCAAGTATGGCACCAACCTAAGATCTCCCCTTGATTTTTTTGCATTTTCTATAGTGTTGGTGTTGGTTATGGCCTTGTTACAACTTTTTTTTTCTTTGTTTACCAATCAATTCAGTTTCACACCCAAATGGGTAGATGGAGAAAAAAAGATTTGCTTTTCTTCGCGTTGAGAAAATATACCTTTTGAAACATCATCCCCTCTGGGCTCTGGGGCTTTGTGACTCCAAAATTTCAAAAAGAAAAAAAGGTTTGTGACTCCAAATGGATTCTTCATTTTGATAAAATTAATAATGAAAAGAATGCATAACAATTTTCTTCATTTTTGAAAACGCATAACATTCTCTTCATTTTAGATATAAACCGACCAAAGAAAATTAAGTGCATGTAAATAGTTAATGACCAATCCGACTCTTTTGAGGGTCTTGTGTCTTGTGCGACGGTAATATTCGATAAAAAAGTCACGGTTTATTGGAAGTGTTGAAGTATTCAACCTTTCAAAACAAAAAGCACGTGTGTTAATTGCAATAATCTATTTGAGGAAATGACAGGCAAGAGACAACTAATTTCTCGATCCCTTTATTACCTCGCCCCATGATGGAAGCATCTTCAAATCAATATTTAAACATAAATGATTCACTAATTAATTTTCGAAAGCTTCAGCCTTCAAGTGTGTATATATTATATAATACCTACACTGTTGCACATGATTAGGGTATAATTATAAGAACATTTTCAATTCCCTATAATGAAATAGTTTAATGGATCGATTCGTATATATATCTCCTGTGTAACGTGAGGAGAAGAAAAATGATTGCAATTTAGTTTTGATAAAATGGATCTTTTGATAAATATCATCAAATTTTCTAGATTCGGAAATCTAATTTTTAAAGGTCAATAATTATTTTGTTTTGGGAATACGTTTTGGAAGTCAAGCACTAAAAGTGCCAACGAAAAAGAACAAACATAAGTAGACAAAAGGGTTCATTAGAATAACAAAGAAACTCTTGTGATAAGCTTTCGCCATTTGTTACGTTTGAAGGGAATACGATTAGTTTATTAGGTACTTTTTTGTTTATGTCTTTGCTTGTCACTTTGTGTTTGTTGATGGGTTTAGAGGATCAAGTTGGCCTGATATTAATGGATTTGCTTTGGATTTGATAGTACTGTTTCATCTTAAAACTCTCAGCTCTTGACCTAACAATGCCATAATCATAAACCAAAACAAGTCTTAATGGATTCTTCAAGACAGTTTTCAAACTCCAAGAATATACACACTTGGACTTTGTCTTTACTGATTCAGATTCTTGGTTAAAGAGGAGAAAGAGCTTGATGCTTCGAACGGTGTATCCTCTAAGTCTCACACCCTAAAAACCCTTTCTCGCATCTACAATCACCGGACACCGGTCGTTGCATAAAAAGAAAAGAGTGCACTTACTACAATATAATTTCCTTAAAATAAGGACTATTTACTTTATAACCCACACTAGTCATACTTTGCTATGTTATGTACTACTGGAAGCGAAACTATAATTTTAGCCTTAAAACCGCAAGCGATTTGGTTCACATTTTCTACAGAAATCGTTCACTCACTCACCACATGTTTTTTTTATTCCATCTCGAAGCTAACATTAACGTAACCACCAATTTCGAAAGGCACACAAACCTAGAATCTTATACAGGGTTCTTTCTCAAACACAAACACGAAAACGGAGAATGTGGACTTATCTGAATAGTACACAACATAGCAAAGGTTTTTTAGTCTAAAAAAAAAATAGAGAGCTGCTTCATGTCAACCTTATCCTTACATAGAATGCGATTTAAGAATTAATTATTACACATAAACATCAAGGTAGGACTGAGGTGGAATGTAGTAAGGGGCCGGGAAAGGTGAAAAAACACTTGGCGTTGACCTAGTCTTGATGTCGAATACTCCCTCTTCGTTGTGGTCTATGAAATAGACGGAGTTGGGGCGTAAATGGCCATAGAAGCTGGCATTGAGACAGAAAGGTTCGGACTTGGAGAGGAAAATGCAGAGATCTCCAATGTCTCTAGTGGGCCAAGCAAACCCATCTCCAACAGGCAAAGGAGTCTCATCCTCGACTAGCTTGAATACCATCATTTGCCTCTGTTCCATCCTCCCTCCCCTAAGGTTGTTTCTTTCCCTGAACTGCTTAACCATAAACAATTCCCCCGTCTGTCGTGACTCCACCAAGTGATCCGTCGTGCTACAATTATCTAAAGCCCGCCACTCCGAGTGCACCAACTCAAGAAGACTTGTAAAGTGCCATGCCAGCAACTTGGGTTTGTCCCTGTGGTTCTCGAGATCCCAAGATCCTGTGAGCTTGCCTCCCGCACCGGGCATGGAGAACATGTCGTCTCTCTCAGAATACATGACCCGGGAGGAGAAGAAGCCTGGATCTGTGACTCTGATGTTGAACCACTCGGCCTTGTCTCCGAGGGCAGGCCTGCATAAGCTGAGCTGAGGCCCCACGAACTTGACGGCGAGAATGCAATCTTCGTCCTCGTCGGGGGAAGCGGACGACATGGCCACGTTGGTCACCAACTGCGTCTGGCAGTGAGGCAGAGTCTGGAGAGGAGGCAGCGAGATCCGCTTGGGCTCTGAATACGAAGCATCCGGGAAGAGATCGTCTTGAAGACACACGACGCCGTCTTTCAAAGTAGCCACCCAGCCATGGGATCCCCCTATCGTTCCCGTTTCCGTCATCAGACTCATGGGCACCTTCTTGTCCCGAGTATGAGTCTGCCAAGAATTACTCGCAGCTAGGGTAATCACGAGTTTACCGATTTCCCCATCCCTTGGGGTAGATCCACAAGGTTGAGCGCCGTCGATGCGGCAGAGAGGGGTTTCCGAAAAGAATCGTACACTACCACCCTGCGGATTTTTCATACAAACAATAGATCAGAGACAGGGGAAGAAGAAATCAAGTAATATACCCAACAGAAATGAACCATTTACAAGTAGAACTGCAGGTTGCTTCCTCGGAGAAGAAAGACTCGAGAGTCGGCGGCTTAGTTGAAGCAGAGACCTCATAGTGTACGGATTTCGACCTATTGAGACCTCGGTACTTGTTAGGTCTCCGGTAGTTAAGACAAAGTAGCCTTGCCCACCAAGTTCGCATTCTTGTTTCTCGTTTTTTTTTTGTGTTTTATTGTCTTATTGATTTCTTTATTCTTTTTTTTTCTTTTTCTAAAAGGATATTTAATTGGGTGATTTTGCTAGATAACAATCAAATAACCATAATAAATTTATATTGACACTAATGATGACGTCATCTTTGGTTAGTTTATTAAATTTTAATTTTGCTATTATTAAACTTACGTTTTTAATGCTATCTATATACTGCAGTTTGCTTTCAAGAAGTGCAGGATTATCACTCTATCTTCATACGTTTGACTTGCGTTTATATTTTTATTTTCTTCTCCACGGGGCTGGTCCAATTCCACCACACTATGCACAAGTGTGAAAGTGAAACATAGTACTTTTTCATCGGTCAAATGAGTCCACCAAAACTCCATAGTTAGACTACTTTTTTGTTCCATAAACAAGATTTGAGGTTATCAACGTGCGATAATATCCCATTTTCCGTTCTATAAAGAACAATTAAATGTTTTGATGTCCAAAAAAAAAAACAATTAAATGTCAAAAAAATAAAAATAGAGTTTGAAACAAATTTGGTTATATATATCGAGCTTCAAAGAAGCCAAACCAAATCATCAAACATTCAAACTCCTCTTCTTTTATGCACCTCTCTCCTCTGAAAAAAAAGAAAAATACATCGCAAAAATGGCAAAATTCTCCACTTTGCCTATGATAGCTCTGCTCCTTTGCTCCACGCTAATGTGCACCGCTTGTCCTAACCAGACCTTTTCTGCATCTATAGGATTGTTCCGGCCGACCTGGTCAGTCTAAACCTACATGCAAAAATTCATTTCGATACATACCACATTACCAACAAAAATCACAGACATACACATGCACATAATCACAACATTTCTAAAGAAATTTGTTAAATTGGTGAATTCGTATAGGACTCCCTATTATTTTAAAATGTTTACTAAAGAAATTTGTTAAATTTACAATATTATACATTTGATAAAGAATTTGTACATGACGTTCGAATAATCAAGATGTCTTGCATGTAACTTAATGGTTAATTTGGCAGGAGAGACATAACGTTTCTTAACACAGAGACATAACGTTCCTCAACTGAAAGCTAATCAGAACATATAACAGCAATCACGTTTCTTACTCACCAACAACATAGATATCTCTTGAAACCTAGGGTTGCGGTGGAATGAAGTAAGGCGCAGGTGAGCTTGTCATTTCCTTAACCATAACATTATCGGCGATGTTGACTTTTCCGAAGTCATCGCTGCCGACGTAATAGATGCAGTTTCTTGGGAGGCCATACAAGCTAGCCTGGAGACAGAAAGGCTCACCTTTGGAGGAGAGAAAAATACAGAGGTCTCCAATGTCTGAAGTGTGTTGAGTCGTTTCCTTTCCTAACATTTTGAACACCAAGAAGCGCTCCGTAAGCGCCATCCCCCTACTACGCAAGCAGCGTCGTGTGTACCACTTGACAAAGTAAGTTTCACCCGTGGGCGACTCCACCATGTGTTCGCTTCTGCAACACCTACACAACCGATCCCACTCCGACTGAAAAAGCTCTGGGTGTGGTGTGAAGTAGCGGTCACGCAACGTGTATTTTTCAAGATCCCAATATCCTGTCATCATGCCTCCGGCGCCGGGCATGGAGAACATGTTGTCTCTCTTGGAATGCATGACCCGGGAGGAGAAGAAGCCTGGATCTTTGACTCTGACGTTGAGCCACTCGACCTTGTCTCCGAGGGCAGGCCTGCATAAGCTGAGCTGAGGCCCCACGAACTTGACGGCGAGAATGCAATCTTCGTCCTCGTCGGGAGAAGCGGACGACATGGCCACGTTCGTCACCAGCTGCGTCTGGCAGTGAGGCAGCGTCTGGAGAGGAGGCAGCGAGATCCGCTTGGGCTCTGAATCCGAAGCAGTCGGGATGAGATCGTCTTGAAGAGACACGACGCCGTCTTTCAAAGTAGCCACCCAGCCATGCGATGCTCCTACCGTTCCCGTTTCCGTCATCAGACTCATGGGCACCTTCTTGTCCAGAGCATTGGTCTCCCAACAAGGTTCCCTATATTCGGCAATCACGAGTCTGCCCATCTCCCCATCCCTCGCCGTAGATCCACAAGGTTGAGCGCGCAAGATTTTGCAGAGAGGGGTTTCCGACAAGAATCGTACACCACCACCCTACACACAATAGGAAGAAGAAGTCAAGTAGTAATACCCAACAGAAATGAACAACTACAGAGAAGAGATCAGAGAAGCTTACGAGTAGAGGCGCAGGTGGGTTCCTCGGAGAAGAAAGACTCGAGAGTCGGCGGCTTAGTTGAAGCAGAGACCTCATTTCGGCCAAGAAAGAAAGATGATTCTATTGAGAAGGTGAGATGAGAGTGAGACCTATTAGGTCTCTGGTAATAAAAAGCCTTGCCCACCAAGTTCGCATTCGTTTTTTTGGTTTTTTTTTTTTTTTAAATTCGTTTAATGTTTGTTTTCTTGGTGTGGCATATTGATCAGTATGGAAAGACCTCAAAACCACTCGATTTTTATAAGATTTGACCATAAAAATATCATGATATGTACATGGGATATAAGAGCATGTTTAACGCAGGGCGCTTCATAGGGCGCTAAGGTAAAGTTGGGATTTAAATAAATCAAAACAAAAATAAAACAGAAAAGCCTACGCTTACATTGGCGTTACAAGCGTCGACGCCAACGGGTCACGTGGCAGAAGATGATTGGCTGTCATTTTTCTTCTTCATTATTCTGTTTTGTTTCTCTCTCCTCCCTCTCTCTTCGCCGTTGCTCTCCTATGGCGGATTCGCGATTCCACGGTAATTCGAATGATTCATCGATTTCGCACAAAAAATCGGTCCAATTATCATGCCTTCGGTGGTGGGTCTTTCCTAATCTCCGTGAAACGGTGCGAATCGGCGAAGAACACCGGAAGATCAACAGTTCTCAATCAGCGATTGTTTCTCCTCTATGCATGGTAACTTTTTCTTCCACAATCGGCCTTATATGGTGGTCAATTAGGGTTTAGGAGTTTATTCAAGTTCATGTCTGATTCGAATTGATCTTCTTTTCATTCGTTCCTTTTACTTATTAGCTCATGTTTTGTCCTAAAATTTTGGCTTGTGTTGTTGTTTATTTTGGTTTCTGGTGGGCACAGAGATGGAGCTGTTGACAACGACAACAACAACAAGGACGTGTTTACAGCTGTTGACCAAGCTGAGATTACAAAAGATGTTTGCTTGATGTATGATTTTGTGAATCAGCATTTACAGGAGGCCACAAGGTCGTTACATCAGCTTGAAAGAGAAGTGAGAATTTCTTGTGATCAAGTGATCTTTTGTTAAAACCTTTCTCTGTCCATATCTTGTTTTGAATCCAGGGTTTCCGACCTAAGCTTGGAGGAAGATGATGTTCTGAAGCTAGTAAGTGAAAAGAGTGAGAACAGAGTTGTAAGGAATATAAAGGCTTCAATGAAATGCAGTGATAGAGAAGTTTCCAAGCCTGCAACCGAGAGCTTCTCTTTCAGAATTCCTCCATCAGAAAACATTGAATCTCAAGGAAGGTCGGATCTTCCGGGAATAGATGTGTTGGTCTCAGCTGCAAAGAGAAAGAGCCGCCTCTGGTCACAGCCAACTGTCAGATTGATGTTAAGATAGAAACTGTGTTTTGTTTTGCAGGTTTGTTTCATGTCTCAACCGTTGATGCTACCTCATCGATCTTAATCAGCAAGCAAATAAAGGACACCAGAGCATTGTCAAGGCAAGCCATATGCTCTCAGATGCAATAAAAGCATTGTGCTTATTACCAATCGATCATACATATATAAGTATGTAACATACCACAAGCAGCTGAAAATTGTAACAAAAGTTTCCTCTCTTGATACGCATTTCTCCTCCTCTTTTTTTGTTTGTTTTGTTTTGGTTTGACAAACATACACATCTATCTCCCTCCACTAATAGATTAATCAAAACACATCTCTTGTTTCTCTAAGCAAGAACTGTGTTTTTTTTACTTGGAAATTGCAGTGGTGGATGATAAGTTTGTCAAGGAACCAGTGAAAATGCAGATGCATATTGAAAATGCTAACAGGTGCAGGAGACTCTATAAGCACCCCTATAAGCACTCTCCATTAGAGGAGAGAAAACAGAGAATTTTTAATAGTGTTGCTTAACCCAATTTTAATAATAAAAAATCTTGTAAGCACTTTTATAAGCTCCGTGCGTTAAGCATGCTCTAAAGAATATTCCTTTGTAGATACAAAAAAGGAATACTTACTATTTCTATGATAGCTAACTATTTTCTATTAATATTTGCTAGGTTTTTCATATATATTGTAACCGGTTAAACTGGTAATAAAAAGGTTTGATTCCTAATCATTCTCAACATTGATATTGATAAATAGAGATAAACCTAAGAAAATCATACTGAGGAATCAAGGTCGTCTCTCCACATATATATACATGTTTTTAGTCCTTCATAGTTAGATTGCATAACAAATATAGCACATAAAGGAACAGTATGTAAAGAGAGGAGAAACCAAACTCATATCTAAAAACGATTTTGTCTTCCATACAAAGATTCGTTCAAGAAAACTTCTCCACTACAATGGAAAAAGGTATTCCTCTTATTTCCCCTTTGTATTTCTATCATGTGACTAGTTCTAGCATATAACTAATAGAGAGGTGAAAATCTTAGGATATATGCAATTGGCATATATAGATCTGCAAGTTTGTTAAACTTATGAGAAGATTCAAACTTTTTATTAGTTTTTTTTAACTTAATACCAATCTTCTAGGCTTCTATGAAAATTTTAAGATTGGTTAGAGATTAATCGATCTCTTCCATTACTAATTTTGTTTTTATTTGGTGGATCTGAATCTGTTCAACCCCAAAATTTTGCAAACTTCGCAAAATTATACGAATGTCATAAATTAAACCTAAAAAGGAAATTAGGAAATAAATAATCGTGGCATTGTTAAAAGTTAAGTAAAATAGAAAATATTCCGAAATTAATCATATAGGGACCACCACGTTCCACGTCACCCATTACTTCACTGCGACGTGGCACTGTCAAAAGTAGCAAGTAAATCGTGTGGCACTGTGCAACGTTTCTTTGTGCTCAATTTCTCAAAATCAGGAAACAGAATCGCAAATTGGTTTTGCTTTTTTTTTCCTTCTTCAAAAATTTCTGCTCAAATGATTCAATCAAATTTCCCGATTTGAGCTTAATTCGAATTTTCGAAATTCGACTATAACTTCAACCCAATCGAATTCTTATTTCGATTCATCAATCAATCTCCTTCGCCATTTCAATCGCTTCTTCATCGGTATTTTTTCTCTCTACCCTGAATCTGATTTGTTTCCTCCCTTTTTGTTTCTCTGAGACGCGAATTTGATCTTGAAATTGCTTCAATCGCGTTTCTCTTCAAACGATTGATGTACAGAGATCGTCAAAATTCGAAATTTTTTCGCTTTCATTTCCGCGAAATCCTGGAAACCGAAGGAAACTAGATTCTGAAATTCGATCAACAATTTCCATTTTTTATGGAATTTCAATAGCTCATACTTCGTTTTTGTGATCTGTTTATCACTTTTTTTATTTGAGTTTTCTCAATTTTGTTCATCTGTTTGCAGCTGAACAATCCAGGTGAATTCTGTGTTCTTCATAATATCATCTTCGTGGTTTGTGTCTCTTTGATGAGTTTTGGAATGGGGATAATGGAGAATAAGATCCACAAAGAGTCATCAAAAGTGAGTTCTTCGAGCAACAACGGTAATGTCTCCGAAGAGAAGATAGGAGGCAATGTTTTGCAGAACGGAATTTACAACAACACCGCTTCCACGAGGCTGCTTAAGTACAAGCGCCGGAAAGTTTTCGCCGTCAGAGATTTCCCTCCTGGTTGCGGATCGATCGCAATTCGGCTGAGATCGTCGAAACCCGAAGCTGAGAACGGGAATGTTGTTCAGTCTTCTGAAGCTGCTAAGGTTGAGTCTTCTGAAGCTCCTAAGGTTGAGTCTTCTTCAGCTGAAGGGGAAGAGAACTTGGGACAGAAAGTTGTTGCGGTGACCGGAGGAGTTGAATCTAACGGAGTAAACAAGCCGGAATCGGAACCGGTGAAAGATGGATCTGATGAAATAAAGGTGGTTGCGGCGGAAGATGGGAATGTGTTGGAGAGCACAATGGCTGAGCCGGTGAATGTTGAGCCTCTGAGAACAATGCAGAAGGAGGATGATGATGTTGTGGTGACCACAGGAGTTAACATTGTGGAACCGGAACCTGAACCTGAACCGATGAAGGAGGAATCTGATGGATTGATGTTTGCGCAAGAAGGTGGGGATTCGCCGGAGAACATAAGCTATCTACCTGCGACGAATCCGCCGGTGGAGGCTCAGCCACTGCGAGTCTGCTTGCCAGACGGTGGAGGACAGTTTAAGGTTGGTGAGAGAGATATGGTTGCTTCTACTGATGAACAAAGTCTTGAAAGAGAGAATTTTGATCAGTCTCTTGTTAAGAGCACAAAGCCATTGGAACCGAGACCAATCCATGTCTCGGGTCGAAAGAAGGCGAAGAAAAGTATTGCGAGTCATGCACCGTTGAAGGTTAACAAGACGATGACGAGTCGAGAGTATGGTGAAGGATCTAAGAGCAGTGAGAGGGATTTGTATTCACGCAAGAGGGCAAGTCCGGAGAATGCTAGAGAGGACGACTCTCCTGATCGGAAGCATCGTAGAACGTTAGAGGTCGGGCTTCCTCCTTCGCGTCCGGCTGGTGCAAGCGGCGGGAACAAAGTCAAGGAGATTCTACGTCTCTTCCATGGAACTTGTAGGAAGCTTATGCAGGAGGAAGAAGCAAAGCCTAAGCTTCAGAAGAAGAAGAACTACAGAGTGGATTTCGAAGCTGCCAAGATTCTCAAAAGCAAAGGGATCATTCCAAAGTCTGCTAATCAGGTTATGGGAACAGTCCCTGGTGTTGAGGTTGGTGATGAGTTTCAGTTCAGGATGGAGCTCAACATTCTCGGTGTGCACAAACCGAGCCAAGGCGGTATCGATTCCATGAAAGTCGGTGACGAGAATCTCGCCACGAGTATTGTATGTTCAGGTGGTTATGACGACGATCTTGACAACTCCGATGTCTTGACTTACACGGGACAAGGCGGGAACGTGATGATCAAGAACAGGAAAGGAGAGGAGAAGAAAGAGCCTGAAGACCAGAAGCTGATAACCGGAAACCTCGCGTTAGCCAACAGCGTGAGAGCCAAGAACCCGGTTCGAGTCATCAAAGGCCACAAGCAGACGGTTCTGGAATCTGCAGGTGGTGATAACAAACGCAGGAACTATGTCTACGATGGACTATACGTTGTGGAGGAGTTTTGGCAAGAGACAGGTTCTCACGGGAAGCTAGTCTTCAAGTATAAACTCAGGCGTCTTCCTGGACAACCTGAGCTTTCTTGGAGAGTGGTGAAGAAGTCCAAGAAGTCTCAAATCCGTCCTGGTCTCTGCAGGCTTGACATTAGTGAAGGGAGAGAGAGATTACCTATTTCGGCAATCAACGAAGTCGACGACGAGAAGCCTCCTTCGTTCATCTACACGGCGGAGATGATAAACCCTGACTGGTGCAGGCCGGTTCCTCCCAAGGGATGCGGCTGCACGAAACGGTGCACGGAGACTAACAGATGCGCTTGCGTGGCGAAGAACGGAGGAGAGATACCGTACAACTACGACGGAGCCATAGTCAGCGCCAAGAACTTGATCTACGAGTGTGGTCCGCTCTGCAAATGCCCTCCTTCTTGCTACCTGAGAGTGACGCAGCGAGGGATCAGGTTCCCGTTGGAGATCTTCAAAACAGAGTCAAGAGGATGGGGAGTGAGATCGCTCGGCTCCATCTCTTCCGGTAGCTTCATTTGCGAGTACGTAGGCGAGCTTTTGGAGGATAAAGAAGCTGAGAGAAGAACAGGGAACGACGAGTATCTATTCGACATTGGGAACAAGTACGAGAACGCTTTAGCTGAAGGGATGTCGAAGCTAATGCCTGAGAAACGGTCCATGGAAGAGGAAGATGATGAAGAGACTAGCGGATTCACTATTGATGCTGCGAAGAAAGGGAACGTTGGGAGGTTTATAAACCACAGCTGCTCGCCGAATCTGTACGCGCAGAACGTGTTGTATGATCATGAAGACGCGAGGATCCCTCATGTGATGTTCTTTGCGATGGATAATATACCTCCGCTTCAAGAGCTCACTTACCATTACAATTACATGATTGATCAGGTACGTGACTCTAAAGGTAATATCAAGAAGAAGATTTGCTATTGTGGTTCTTCTGAATGTACTGGTAGGCTCTATTGATCGAAATCCATTTTTCCCTGTTATTTTTATATTCAGATTCTTCTTGTTTTTTATGTTCAGTGAATCAACATTTTATGTTTATGTTACATTTCTTTTAACTTATCAGAAATCTGCTTTTTTGTTCACTACTCATTCAATAGTAAGATTGATGATACCACATGTAAAATATATAGCAGAATCTGTTTCTCGAAAACGATGAATACAAACAGCTAAAGTATGTTTATGGAGTTAGGAGTCGATTGTTGTTGCCTCATTGGGTTCTCACCTTCTTCGTTAGACCGATCTACACTGTTTATGAATATCCCTGGCAAAAACATAAAAGAAACAGGTTCTTTATTTGGCCAAGAAAGCTTGCTTCTGTTTATTGTTGAGGTTAAAGAATTGAGATGTGTTTTTTACCTATAAACCATATTGCAGCAGCTAAGAACAGAACCGATGTTAAGATCAACGTTGTTTTTCTCCAACTGTTGATATGATCCTGCATATACATAACAATGGAGCATTTTAGTTCCCAAAAGTTCTGTTTCTTTTTGTTCCCCAAGATTACACCTGTTTTTACCTGAACAATACCGACAAGAGGAGAAGAAGGAACATCGCCAAATATGTGAATCGCGACGGTGGAGATAGCCATTGATAATGGTCTTAGACTTGGTTTCACACAATGCAAACACACATAGTTCACAGGAGCCTGAAGAAGAAGAAGAAAGACAAAACTGTTCTTAATGACTGCAATATACACTACAAGAACAGAACAATGCTCAAAGTTTTAAAAGCTTTATTTACCTGTGTGGCAAACACAAGAAGCTCTCCTAACGCAAAGAGAGCAATGAAACCGTATAAACTCTTTAAGGTAAATGCAGTGAAGCAAAATATCGCCCCAAGAAAAGTCGCTCCGGACAAAAGCTGAATCCAAGAACAGAACGGTTTGATAAGAACCAGAATAATCCGAAAACAAGAAGAAAAAAGCTTTTTGTTGTTTTAGAACCTTGAAAGCATTTGGAATTGTTGCAGAGACTTGATCAAGTATAAACCCTCCTGATAACGTTCCAACGATCCCACAAATGATAGTTACTACCCCAAAGATCATATCAGCATTTTTCTGTAAAGAAGAAATCTTATCAGAACAAAGTTTGAATCTTTAATGAAACCCTCAACATGAAAGAATGTTTTACCATTTTATAAATGTTGTAACCAGCCTTTGGTCCCCAATAAGAGTATGCTCCAATAACAAAATTGTATGATACATAACCTGTTCAAGGCAAATGTATCAATCAATGAATAAGATAAAGAAGCAGAAGAAGAGTGAAAGTAAGAGGACAAACTGTTTTACCTAAGACATTAACAACAAAGACCTTTTCTTTACATAGAACTTTCATATCTTTCGCAAATCGAGTAAACGATTTCCAAATCGCGTTTGCATAACTAGACCTGTCACATTTGAAGTTAAAGACTTGATAAAACTATAAAAACATATGGAAGAAAACGAAGATAAATGAATATCGACTTACTTGTAAGTTTCAATGGAGACTTCAAACTGATCATGCTCAATCTCATTACCTTTGTTGTTTTTCAATGTCTCTGAATCTTCAAAAGCCGTTACTTCAATTGTTCTAACCGTCTTTATCGAATCAGTCGAAGGAAACCCTGCATTGGATCCTTTATCAGATCAATATCTTAAAAATGTTCTTGCTTATTTAACAGAAGACAAATCTTGTTGTTGACCTTTTAACGGCACAGGTTTCATCAAGAAACCAAGAAGAGCAAATGGAGCCATTAAAACAGCTTCTCCCCAAAACGCATATCTCCAACTAAAATGTTTTCCAACCTAAAAACCAACAAGAAGGAATCAGAGAGAATGCGTTTCAAAAATTGTTAAGAGGCTTTTAAAAGTACTTACGTATCCGCCATAGACATAACCAAGAGCAACACCACTTGGTATACACATGTAAAACACTCCAAGCCATGCAGCTTTCTGTGAAAGAAGATATGGAATTTAGCAGAAATGGTTTCATATAAGATGTTGCAAAACGGAAGAGCAAAGAGAAAACCTGTTTAGGAGGAGCATTATCATCTATAAATGGAGCTGCAAGACTGATGAAAGAAGCTTCACCTACACCAACAAACCTACGAGTAACAATAAACTCTGTTTTGTAATTCAGAAAATCAGTCATAAGATTGGTACAAAAACAAGAAAAATAAATCAGCTTACATGCGACATAAGACAATAAACCAAAAGGCAAAGGAACTGCCACAGCCAAGAACTGCAATAGTCCAAACAGTTAAGCCTACTCCGATAAGTCTAAATGGACTGAAGCTGCACTAAAAAACAAGAAACCATTTCAAGAAGCTTATTTTTGTTTCTAAGACATGAGAAGAGAGGGGAGAGAAACAGAAATGGAAGTGTTTCTCACCTTTTTGCTAATGAAGCAAAGATTGGTGATGCAATAAGAAGTCCAACCATAAATGAAGATGATAATACACCATCTTCAAAGTTACTCAGGTTGAAATGTCCCCTAAAAGAAGCAACTTTTTTTACATCAGAACATTAACAAATTTGAGTAGTAATTCTTGAAACAAAGGAAAAATTAGGATAAAACGAAAGATAACTGAATTCCAGTTGCAGGATTGCATTTGCCCTTATCATTACAACTCTTTGTATTGCCATTGACACCATTGCTTGCTATAGCGCCTCGATCCATGTAGTTTAACAAGTTAATGATGCAAAAGATCACAAGTAACCTGTTAAAGTGTGGCAGCCAGTAATCAAGGTATGTTTGTCAAAATTCCAAACTCATTATAGAAAACCAAAAATGAGATTTCAGAGTCTTAAATAGAACAAAGATTTGTGGTGAAGGGAGTGCTCAAAATCTAGACTTTCATGGCAGCCAGAGAGAAAGTGAATGAATATTAAGCATAGAACAATATACCAAACGGGAGAGAGGGAAGACGATTCAACGATTTCTAAGCTTCGAACAGTCTCTAACTCCGCAAGAGGAGTAGAAGAAGAAGGAGAATAACAACTCGAAGGCTGACGACAATCTTCTTCTTCTTCTTTGTTCACCATTTTTGATCTCTCTCATAGACAAAAGAATCACTAAAATCACATTACTAAAGTTTTAGAAGGTGAAACTTTATCATCATCTAAACTAAAGCCAAAGCAACTCCACGTGAAAAGATATATTCTTTTTCTCTCTGTATTTCTTATCCTTTATCATTCATTATCCTCTGTTTTTACCCGAAAAAGAATCAAGCTTTCACTAACTTGGAGGGTTACCAATACAAATTCCTGAAGTGATCGAAATGAAGATATTATTACTAAATTGTACAATTCAAGAACAAAAAGATCCTTAATTTGAATAGCAAAAAAAAAAGTTGTATTCTTTTGCCTCTCAAGCGGCCAAAGAGATTCAAATGAGAGTACACTATAAAAAAAAAGATCTGAAGTCCTAAAAGGAGAAAAAGAGCAAAAGCAAAAGATTCTTCTAACTTCTTTTAACGGCCAAGCTTTCGAGCCTTTCTCTGTCTCTCTCTTCTTTCTTCTTCCTCTTCGAGAAGTCTTTCTCTTTCATCTTCCTCCTTTGCGATTCTCGCACTGCAGTTACCAATTCCAACATTAACAGACAGTTAAGAAAGAAACAAACAAACGAAACTCGTGATCAAAAATATTGATGTGTACCTTCGTCTCTCTTCCTTCATGATATCTTCAAAGCCTGCTTCCATGTCACTGTCATCATCGTCACGCCCAGCATAACGACCGGTACTGAGATTGAACACACAAAACCCATAAGTCTCAGGAGAATTTAGAAAGATAATGTAATGGATTATAGAGTAGCAGGAGAGTTTGAGAAGCAGTACTTGAACATGTTTCTAATCATAAACAATGCTTTATCATCCTCTGACATTCTTGCAGGCTTCTTCTTCTTCAGCGGCCTTCGATCATCCGCCATATCACGCGAAGGAGGTCTCTTGGGCACCGGCCTGCTCATCATCTGCACGAGTTACTTGACAAATCAGTGCCTCTGCTAGTTTTTGTATTGGACTATTGGCCAAAGAGTGAAGTAAAAGAAAGTACCTGTTGTTTTGAGCTCGGCGCTGACTGTTTTGGGATCATCCTGGATGTCGCAGGAACGCGTGACACCTTTCTCTGTTCCACCACCCGTTGCCTTGGATCAGACGACATTGGTCTCGATGAGGACGGTCTCTGAGCACTTTGAAGAGAACTCTTCCCCGCCGAGATGGAGGGCTTTCTCTCCAATGAAGGCTTAGAAGGCAAAGGTCTTCCCGTGGACGCTGACCGACCAGGACCAACTCCATTGCTGCTCATTGGTCTCCTATTTTCCATAGGAGCTTTCGCAGGAGCTGATCTCTGAGACTCTAATCTGGAATTCGATTGGCCACTCTGGTTAGCTGACTGGCCATTCATCGTAGAGCCTGGTGGCCTTGTTGGTGCCTGACGGTTTGTGGAGGAAACTGGTCTTTGACTAGCAGAGGACATAGCCCTTTGCTGCATTTGGCTACCAGAGGAAGCCGGTCTTGAGTTTTGCATCTGACTGCCTGAAGAAGCTGGTCTCCCTGAGGAAGCCGGTCTTGAATGATTCAGCTGGCTGCCAGAGGAAGCCGGTCTCGAGTTTTGCATTTGGCTTCCCGAGGGAACCGGTCTCGGATGATTCATTTGACCGCCAGAGGAAGCCGGTCTCCCATTCGCTGAAACTGGTCTCCTCTCCTCACGAGGGGGACCCTGAGCAGGTCTACCACCACCATTGATACCTGATGATTGTTTAGGTCTCGCTGATGGTTGAGCAGAACGAGCCTCTTGAAGAACATTTGCAAAAAACCTGTATAAGTTATCTCCATGAAAATGGTATGCTTTAAAAATAACTCAAATAGCAAACAACGCTTCTCAGTAGGCACAACGTACCG